>LDKF01000846.1:0-37551 GCA_001026735.1 Rotylenchulus reniformis
CAGACGGATCTAAAATGCCAAAAAATTTTCTTGGCCCTTTGGGGACCGTAGAAAACTCGGAAATGTAAAATGGAATTTTACATAAACGTCAAAAAATCGAGTTTTAAAGAAAATGAACTAAAACCGCGAAATTTTCTTCTCTAACAATTTTGCTCACTGGCGACCCCCTCAAGCCCCCTCTCCCAGATAATTTTCCTGGCTAGGACCGTTCTCAGAACAGTTTTATTTTTTCATTCGAAAACCGAAATTCAATTATATAAATAAATTACGTTTTTTGACGGAGAAATGAAAAATTTATGACACAAATCGCCGATTTTTTAGCAACTATTATGGACTTTATTAGCACCTATTATAGTAATTATTTTGATGGTTTTTAGCAACTAAAAATCCCATCTCTAATAATAAATTTGTTAGAAAATGAAAACCAATTAAGGAGCTTATTTGAGGGTCGATGGATTTTAGAATTTTTTTCATTTATTTGAAGTGGTTTCAAACTATCAATAATGTGTTCAAATTTTCTAAAGAATTTTTAAATTTATATTTCAAAATATAATTTTTTTCAATTAATTTTTCCAAAGGCAAAAATTTTTTAAATTTTAATCCACCAAAATGGAAGATTACTTCTGGATTTTTTGGATTTTTCAAAGAATTTTTGTCAGAAAATCAGAAAAAGAATCTTTAGCTATCACTGTATTGCCAGCCTTCACTGTGTACGGATGTGAAGCTGATGCCAACAGGACTGAGGAGATCCGAGGCTGGATTCGCAGCAAACTGGACACCCAGTTGCAGGATGTGGTCAAGTGTGACCAGTTCATGTTTTGCCAGAGCGATGAGTGCAACCACGTGGTCCACCCGAATCAGACCAAGAAGCAGAACAATCTGGCATAAATTCGTGTCAATACTGTTTCTCGCTTTTATGATGTTCAAAAAATGAGCATAATGATGTGCCGTTTGGCCGATCATGTTATTTTAAGTTTTGTTATTTCAGTAAATTCGATAAATAACTAATTAAAATAATGCATATAATATTTTACTTTATAAATTTTTCTACATTAATTTTAAATTTTTTTTTATAACGGTTTACCAAAAAATTGTGATTGATGTGGGTTGTTCTCTCTAAAATAGATTATTTTTGTACTACTATATATACCAAAATTCACTGGGATAATGAGATGGATGGACTTTCACAGTGGACTTTTCCTTGACCAAAATTTGCAATGATCCTCCTTATGTCGTTTAGGTCCGCTTTTTACCCCTCCCCACCACAACTAAATTTTTAGAAATTGATTTTAAATCATCTTCCCTAGGGTAATTTTTGAAGCTAAATCCGAATCTGACGTCCATTTTGACGCAATGCGTTATCTGACGTCATTTTTTGACGTTGACGTCAAAAAAATTTTTTGAAATTTTTTCCATGGAGTAATTTTGGATGTAGAATAGTTTTTTCATTCGAAAAAAATGAAAAAAACTTTCTGGGGGCACACCAATAGATAGAAAAATTTTTAGATAGAAAAAATAAAGGCCTCACAATTTGTTACACACCCTAAGTAAAATACCCTTTTTTAATGATAATTCTTCTTAATATTTATTTCCTATTTTTAAATTTTTTAATCAAATACCGTAAAACCTGTATTACAACCCCGTTATATTTTTCAACCCCCCTCAAGTGGAGGGGTCTATTACAGAGGGCTCAATTGCAGAGGGGCTATATATTTCAACCTCACCGACGGAGGGGGGGAGGGGCACTATTTTTCGAATCCTAAAATCTGTTCCAGAAGCGAATTTTTTCCGAAAATTTGTTAAGAAAATTAAAAAATCTTCAAAATTTGGCCAATTTCTCATGAAGCTCGAAAAAAAGTTTCAAAATATTTCGTAACCTCTAAAAACGGGATTCTGGGCCAAAATACACCCCTAAGGATGAGGTCCTGGACCAAAATACACCCCTAATCCTAATAACGGGATTTTGCGAAAGAAATGGCTCTAAAAATTTTACCAAGATGGGAAATGATCGCACGAAGACTATGATAGCGATGATCCATTGAATTTTGAAAAAAAAAATTCTTGGCTAGAAGCCCCGGGGGTTCTAATGCAGGGGGTTATATTTTTCAAGCCCCTCCAGGGGGTTCTATTACAGGGAGGGTTCAATTGCAGGGGAGTTATAATACAGGTTTTACGGTAGTTTCATTATTAAAATATTTTTATTTTTAGCGTGGATTTTTAATATACCACATGATTCATGAATGAATTTATGCATTTGTAAAAAATAATAGTATTTCATCAATTTTTACCCCAAAAAATGAATAAAAAATTTGGCGGAGCTATTACTAAAAACCCAAAAAATAAATTCAGTGCTAACTATTTTTGGCAAAAATCGTAATTTTTTCTATATTGGATGTGGTCCATGAAGCGCTTCAGATGGACCACCATTGATCGCAGGATAATTTGAGTAGTGGTGATATTCTGGTTGGGGCGTAAGAAGCTGGAATTGCAGGGAATCTGCACTTTGAAGTATAATCTGGTAGTTGTAGGAGGCCCGGAATTCACCAGTTGGCTCAACATGCGTGAGAATGGTGACAATCTGCATTTTGAATTTAAATTTTTTTAATTTTTACAATTTAGTTCCTTTGAAAATTTTGATCCTTTTCGGAAACTTGTCTAAAATTCTTTTTACATAAAAATTGATATTTTTATCAAAAAACTATGTTCATAAATTTGTTCTTTCTTATAGAAATGAGCAAATTCTTATCGATAATTATTTAGGGTAAACTTTATTTTCAAATATGAAATGATAAAAAATCACTTGTCGATGTAAAGGCGGAATGGAATCGACCATTTCCAAAGAACCCCTCGTAGACAGTACATTGGATGATCCCTGGCTTTCCGAAAGGACCTAAATTTGGAAGCCAAAATCACTTTTAAATTTTTAAAAATCAACAAAAATCAACATCGAAATTTTAAAAAGCATTAAAACGTGGTTCGCTGGTTTTTTTAATAGTATAAAATCCAAATCTGGCCTCTTTTTGGTGTGTCACGTCATATTATACATTCAAGCAATTGTCATATTATTTTACAAAATATTCTTCTGGGATTAGACTTTTATGCTGAATCAGAATTAATCATCATGTATGACATAAAATTTTGCCAAATAATTGATTTTAACAAGATTTCTTTTTCATTATTGGCAGCACACTTTTGGGACTTATCCATGCTAACAATTTATATTGTTTCTTTCATCATTTTTTCTTTTCTTATCTATTTATCTTTTAAATCATTTTTTGCAATAAAAACATATGAGATCATCAAAGTGAAAAATTCTTTTTTTATCAGATTCGGAATTCCCACTCCGTTAAAAAAATAAAACCATTTTCATGTTATTTTTTGTTTATTATTTTATAATCACAATTTTTTAGCTTATTATCAAATCGGCACTTGCCAAAGAATTAAAAAAGAAAACTACAATTGGACATTTTTATATCTGAATGGATTTCTTTTAATTTTGTTTGTAAAAATATAATGTCAAAATTAAGTAATTGAAATTACTCGTTAAAATATTATATAAATTTAAACTACAAATTTTGGCCAAAAATTCATCATAATTACTAAACATTGTTTTAAATCAAATGATTAAATACTGGCCTGGCAAAAGGAATCTGGGTTANGATTTTGAGCTGAGAATTTGAAATTGGGTATTTTTAAACATTACGAATCTTTTTTTATGAAAACAATGGTACTTGTCTAGTTTTATCCCCTTTGAGGGTCAAAAAATGTCCATGAAATAACTGGATATGAAAATTTAAATTGTATAATTATGGCTTTTGGATCAAGTTTGGTTACTGGACCCATGTCAGTGTAGTGAAATTCACAATTTTTGGCTTCGGCCTCCAGTTGGAAAAAATTAACTCCGGGGCTCCGGGCTTCAAAAATTTTGGCTCCGGCTCCAGCTTCGGAGCCGGAGCTTTTTCCAAGTTAATTTTGTTTGCTTTTTTTCTTAAAAGTTTTGATAAAGGATGTATAAGTAAGTATGGCATGTCAAAATGAAATGCATTTTTCCCTTTTTCTAATTCATAATACCTGTGTATGACAATGGTTCCCGCAACCATTCGCTGGTCACCAAATTTGGTAAATGAATGCGCGCACAGAAGATAGTCTCCGGGCTCAAGAAAAACATTATCGATGCGCACAAATGGAGCTTTTTTGTGAGGCGAACGCGAAATCAAATCGCCTGAATCAAAAAAATATATTCAAGAACTGAATTTTATGAAAAAAAGCAAAATATAAAAAGAAAAAAAAGGAATCTGAATTTTAAGCCGATATTGACCAAAAAAACAACAAAATTCAAAGTTTTGCTTCTTTCATTTTGTAATTTTAAACATATGGAATTTTATTTTTGTGTATTCGAATAAATGAGGGTTGCCCGTGGGAATCGAACTTGAGTTTCCATTTTGTTGAATCCAGATATCTACCACAAGGCCAAATAAAATAAATTTTTACACCGACCAGGCTCATTTGTTTCTTTTTGCTTATGAAGCAAGAGCATAAGATCCACATTATCCGTTTTCGGTCTTGCATTATGTTGAAATAATGAAGCAGTTAATTCTGTCCGCTCAGTGATTACCAATCGAATGAAACTAAAATTGTTAGAGGAAACAGATTATTTGCAAATTTGAAAAATAAAAATCCAATAATTATCATCAAAATAGTCTCTGAATTAGCCAAAAATCAGATGTAAAAGCATAAACCAGAATAATTAATTAATTCATAGGTAATCCTAATCAGGAGGGATAAAATATGTAAATATTGGCTAGAAAAAAATTATTAAAATTATAAGAAGAATGATCATTAACTTAATTAGTTTTAAAAAATCTATGCCGCGTATTTTTATTATTAAAATTATCAAATAGTGATAAAATGGCACTTACACCGTTTGTCCTTCCTGCCAGCCGATATCGATCTTATACCGAGTTGCCACCCATCCCTGGTGCTCCCGAATTTCCGCAATATCTACCAACTTGAAAGTTCCGACAAATCGATGGAATGGCATCCAAAAAGTGCCGGGTAAGTCGGAAGCCTGGTTGGCCAGTTCTCGTCTAAGCTTTGGGGTCCATCCGAGCCAATCACTGCTGAATTTGACGAGCCTGTCATCATAGCTCAAGGGATTGCGGATCTGCAGAAATCTGAAAATCCGAGAAAAAAATGAGAAAACTCAGAAAATATATGAAAAACACCGTTCGTCCTTAGCAAGCTGTCGAAGCTCCAGAATAGAATATGTGTGCCCATTTCTGCGCTCTTCTTGCTCCTCTGACGTGCTTCACAAAATATAATAATAATAATTGAGATTTTTAGTGTTTTACCCTTCCGATTTGTTGTCTTTGCGCATCCCATACGCACAACTCATTGGATACTTGGACTTTCGAGCATTGATCAGCTGGTCCCAAAGAAGGTCCAACTCATCAGTACCATTTGTGTACTCCTCCAGATCGATCGAAAGTATTGGCCACCCGGTCAGGGTTGCAAGACCTAAATTTACTAAAAATAATACATATTATTCAATCAAAGCAGTCGATAAACAACATTGTCACTATCATCCAAATGATATAAATGGCCTTGTAAAAAGTGGGTAAATCTTATTTCAGTTTCTAAATCACCCTGACTGTCTTTAGCCTATTTTTAACATCTATAAATGGAGCTTCAACCATTTTTATTTTTATAGCATCTTTTTATTTTTCCTATAATATGTATTCAGGTGCAAAAGTAACTGCCTATATGCAGAATAAATATGCTAGATTGCCTGAAAATATTTTCCTGATTTAAAAAAAAGACAGTGACATTTTATGAAATTTCTAAATAAAAATGTAAGATAAGTCTAAGATATTTTTTTTGTAAATTCTATAGGTCCCATTCTTCCGTAACATAATTTAAGTAAAAATACCTTCAGAAATCTTTCCGGCAATAAGAGAAGAATAATTGCCATAAACTTTGGCCAATGCCTTTTCGATCAACGACACCCAAAGTTGCTTTTTGCTCACGGTCGCGAATACCATTGTATGGTCTTGTACACGACTCGGGAAATAATCGTCCACCAGAATATGTCGCCAAATGCCATCGATGCAAAGTCTAAAGCCACTTTAAGTAAAACTCTTCATGTTATGGTAGGGAAGGTAGTTTGATAATGGCGTTTAATTTGATCTTTTAAAGACCGAAAATGACATTTCATCAGGTTGAATTTAATAAAAATCCTATGACTTGTATCTAAGATTTGAGTTCAGTTATTTTATATACTACATATATAAAGTAAACTTGTCTTTCGTTGTCCAAACTCCTGCGCGTTTTCTGTTACATTTAGAGGGGTAGTTGTATTTTAGAGGTCCCCCTAACTTTTTGTCCTCCATCTAGGAAAAATATAAAATTCGGGGGTTACGGTGGATTTCCGAGGGTTACGGTAGGTTTTTGGTCAAAAATCGACCAAACGCATTTTGGGCCCTTATACAGCTATACTTTTTAAGAGAGATATCGAAAAACCGGTTGGGTAGCGATTGACCCATTATGTGTGCTAACTTTTGGCGCAAAAAAAATTTCGGGTTACACAGTTAGTTTTTTCTGGAAAATTGCCAAGACTCAAACCATTTTTCGGGACTCAAAATTGCAGGTGGGAAAATCCAAGTTCGAATTAAAAGAAAAGTTTAGGTCTAACTGCAAAAAAGATGTAACTTGATGAGGAGTCGGGGTCATTATGGTCCCGCCACAATGGTCCCAGCGTCAAAGAAATGGTTATAACTTTTTTCATAAGCAACGCTGAAAAGTGGTTTTGCTATCATTAGATAGCCTTGGATGTTAGCTACAAAACAAGCCAAAGCCCGATCGAATTGGCCCATTGGAAAAAAAGTTATGGCCAAAATACTCTCAATTTTTCGGATTTGGTCGATTTTCTGACTTGTTCTGGCCATAACTTTTTTTCCAATGGGCCAATTCGAACGGGCTTTGGCTTGTTTTGTAGCTAACATCCAGGGCTATCTAATGATAGCAAAACCACTTCTCAATGTTGCTTCTGAAAAAAGTTACAACCGTGGGACCATTATGACCCCGGGACCATAGTGTCCCGGTCCCTTGATGAGTGTAATAAAATAAAAAAAATTCATAAAATTTCATCAAGCCGAAAAAAAGTTATGGCCTCGAAAATCCGAATTTTCCGGATAGAGTACCAACCTTAGAGTCCCAAGTTGAAAACTCATGAATATATTGATTTTTGAGCTTAACTTTCAATTAGAAAGTAGTAGGGCATGAGCAAAAACATTGATTTTAAACAAAAAAATTTGGTCCTTTGTTAAGCCTGAGAAAATTTTTGAGAAATTTTCAAAATTTCCGGGACTCTAAGGGGGCCTAAGTTATTTGTGCAAATTTGATGTTATTTTGAGCTGATTTTTGGTACTCGGGGGTTTTCGAGGGTGCTGAATTCAATGGTCACGTTATTTCAGCATGATCTTATAGATGAACTGCTCGAACTTGACGGTTCATCTACGAGTTGGTCATGTTGTACCGTTTGGGCTAAAATTTGGTCCATGGCGGTAATCGAGGGTGCTGAATTCAATGGTGATGTTGTTTTGGCATGATGCTGCAGTTGAACTGCTCGAACTTGATGGATTGGACAGGACCCATTGACCTAGCAACCGAAGGTCTTTAAGCGCGAAGCGCTTTTCCAACCGAAGGCGCTGCTTCCTACCCAGAGTAATACATAGAGCAGAGTTCGGGTACGATTATAAATTGTGTATCTATATAGAGTAATGTTACCCGCGCGGTTTTCCCCTGCGTTTAAAGAGAATCAATGTAATTTCTTAAAAAAAGAATTTTTATATAAAATTCTCGAAACTGTTACAAAAAATTCATGAAATGGTTTTATTTGTTTTGTAATAACACTATACATATAATACATGACTATTTTTTATAGCATAAAGCTATGCCTTTTATATAAGGAACAGCTCATCAACACCTAGAAAATGATCCAAACGAAATTATTTTGGTGCTAAGACGTTAAAAAGTGCCAAATGCAAAATTTGGTACGAAAACCTTCTTGTTAGACTTGTTAGACAAAAAGTATAAAAGGCAAGTTATGCAGAATTTTACGCTGATTCGAATGGTATATTTTATTTTTCGAAATTCGGCCAAAAAGTTCGAATTTTTGCCGAAATACTGAAAAATATGGTTTTTAGGGATATTTCGAACTTTTTGGCCGAATTTCGAAAAATAAAATATACGATTCGAATCAGCGTAAAATTCTGCACAACTTTGCCTTTTATACTTTTTGTCTAACAAATCTAACAAAAAAGTTTTGGTACCAAATTTTGCATTTGGCACTATTTTTTAACGCCCCATTTGGCATTATTTTTTAACGCCCTAGCAGCAATTATTTTCATTATAATTATACATAAAATTTGCAACGACAACACACCTCGTTTCATAAACTCCCAATGGGTTGTATTCCTTGGTAATAAACAACTTTTCAAGAATTTCAGGCAATTCTGCCACCGCAGCCAGAGCAGATATGAGCCAACAGTTGCCGAGACGGCCTGAAAATCACAAAACACAGAAAATGTGTTTTGTGTCTTTGTGTTAATTAAAAATATTTTTCCATTTACTAATTAACCCTTTATGACTTTGAATATATAATAAAAGTAAAAAATCGAAATTCGAATGGACATTTATATTAGCCATATGAACTAAGGCATAGAATGCGATCCAACTGATTAAAAGCAATAAACTCTGATTTTCGGGATGTTTCGACATGAATTTCGATTTTTTGACCACTACTCTAAGATTCATTTTTTACAAAAAAATGGAATGTAAATAGCTCATTTTATTCACTAGACCCCAAGAACTTAGACCCCAATGGCCGAAAACTTTTTTGAAGCTTACATCAAAACAATAAAAAGCAAGTAAGTATGCGGAATTTTATGCTCTATCTTCTACCCTTTTTAATTTTTCGGATTTGTGCGAATATTTTTGAAATTTTCGAGTAAAATCGATTATTCTTTATTTTTAAAATGTTTCAGAAAAAAGGCTAAAAGATACTAACATAAAATTCTGCATAAATTTGTTTTTTATACTTTTGGATAATGAATCAAAAACAGATATAAATTATTTATAATATTCTATAGTGAAATATACATAATAAAAATTTAACATTTATTTGGCGAATAAATTCCTCATATTATATGATAATTAATGATTAATCAATCACCTTGTTTGATGTCCGTTGGCTGCGGATCATTGAACACTGACCATGGGCCGTTGTCATTTTTGTCATTTTTGGTAGCAATTTGGCCAGGCCGAAGCCATTGGAAGACGATGTTTTCCATCACGAGCTCTGGTATACTTCCAATTGAGTTTGTTGAATGCGGAAATGAGTCGTCCACAAAAGTTTGGCCATCGTTTCTAATAAGGATAGGGGCGAATTTGTGGTATTAGGATGTTAAAAAATGCCAAATGCAAAGATCAGGCCGAAAACTTTTTGGCTAGATCGAAGATATAAAAAGCCTTTATGCAGTATTCTATATTTGCTTGTTTTTTATTTTCGAATTCGGTCAAATAATAAATTTTTGAGAAATTTAATTTTCGCAAAATATCCAAAAAAAAGTTTTTTAGGGGATGTTTCGAACTTTATGTTCGAATTTCAAAAAAAAATACCCTGACATAGAGCATAAAATTCTGCACAGTGGCTTTTTTAACTTTGGCCTTAAAAACTTAAAAAGTTTTCGGTCAAACTTTGCATTTGGCGGCTTTTTCTTTTTTTGATGAGAAATTTGACAAGATATTAGAGTATTAGGAACCAGAACATTTGAACAAATATGTTTAGAGTTGTGAATTTTGATATTAAATCTTGGTACCAGGAATAGTGATTAGCAGATATCACAGCAATACATCATTCTCCTTACCCTTTGTTTAAAAATAAATTTAAAAATTAACCCGCTGTATCTCCGAATGATATCATTATATGCATCGGAATGCTCCACGGGATTCTTCTCCTCTATCAAAAAGTAATTATTTTCAGCTGCGACCACTCCAAAAGCGATGAAAAATGCAATAAATAATAAAATTTTGGTCATTTTCGATAAAAAACTTTTATTCAAAAGCTTTGATAACAAAATGAATTAACCAATTATGATAATGAATTTATTTGCTTTTATATTTGCCTGTTAGGCCCATATTCATAAATTTTTATACAAAAAGCTTTAATGGATCTCCAAATCATTTCCTGTTGCAAACATAGATCAATGTTAAAAAACCAGAGCAATGTTTTTTTAATTTTTATGCTCATTTCAACAATGATTTGGGTTACTTATAAATTAAAAATTGATAATGGTGTAAAATGCAATATTGCGCACTTTTTCAATTTTTCATTCATTCCCTTCATAAAAAATACAACTATTCTCGAAAATTTATGGGATCCCAACTCAATCTAAAAAATCATAACTTAGGTAATAGTATAATTATCCCAAATCATTGGTAGATTCGATTATTGGCATGTAAATGTATTCACATGACTATTGGGTTCAGGGATCAATATCTAGTATATAAAGTTAGCAAAATATAAATGGCTTAAAGCCTTATATTTTGTGGGCAAACTTATCGGAGCGAAAAAATAATGAGCATAAAATGACTAATACCTACATACCTAAAATACATGAGCCATGACGTCCCCTTCCATTTTACGCCTTTAATGCTCTATCCATTAAACAAAAATATTTATTCATATTAGAGAATTGGCAGAAAAATTTTTTGAAATACTATATTTGTTAAATGGATCCGGTAACGGCCAAAAATATATGCTAAATAATTTACCATTTAGTTATATGAATTGTACAAGAATGCTGGACTTATCCCGGTTGAAATTGGCATAAATGGTGGAATTGCCTTAATTGGCTATGTCGGGATCTCTCTGAACTTGAGTCTTGTCTATGTCACGGCTAAAACCAAGTAAAATAAAACATATTATAAAGAACAATCTTCTGCATTTTCTGGCTGTTTCTCAGATCCCTGCATCGGCCATGCAACATTCTGATCGCTTTGTATGCATTTGCAATTTCATTCATGCTTGCTGGATATTCCATCAAATTCTTCGTTTTCTTGTTTGGAATCAACTTCATCACTCTTCGAACTTGCTACTTTATACAATCGCCTTTTTTGATCTTAACTTCTTTTGGCGATATGTTTAAATTTTGTATTGCAATCGATCGATTCATTGGAGTTTCCTTTTCTATTTGGTTTTTTTGGTTATTTAACTTATCATTTTTTAATTTTCAGGTATAAATTTCGCGGAAAGTTCTTCCTTTTCAAAATATTTCTCATTTTTTGTTCCATTATTGCTATTTTAAACAATTGTATATATTATTATGGCGCTTATTTGCATCGTGACAAGTATTTTGCTCGGAATAATAATATAAATTTCCATATATAGATAGTAGTAATGGACCACCATTTAAAATGTTTTTTCCATTTTTATAGAATGGTTATGTGCAACTTTGGAGAACCAGCTCAACAACCTGAATTTAAAGATTTCAACAATTCCAAATTCATATTCCTAACTTCTGTGGAAGTTTTATGTTATGCAGCAATTTGGCTGATTTTTTCTTGCAAAAAATATCAGAGTAAATTTTGTTAATTTTCAAAAATTCTTTTCATTAAGTTTCAACAATGAAAAAGAGGCTAGTGCTGTCGTTGAGCATCAATTTTGCCATGGGTCTTTTTTGTTATGTGTTTGTAAGCATATTATTTAATAAATAAAGAACAAATCCTAACTTTTAGAATTCAATATTCTTAAACTTTATTATGCCTCAAATGAACTTGGATATTTTTGTGATCGAAAATGTGGTCGTAACCAGTTGTAGCATCATATTCTTGATCGCACTTGGCAGCACCACCCCGACCCTTTATTTGTGCAGGTTAATAATACACATTATTAAAATAGAAATCATTGATAAAGCTAAGCAGGTTAATAATACACATTATTAAAATAGAAATCACTGATAAAGGTAATTATAATCCATAATTCAGCAATGAATATTCTACGGCATTTCGCAAGTGCTTTGGAATAAACCAACAATCGACGAATGTGGTCCATGTTATTCGAACCAACTAATTATAAATGGATCCATATATTCTGTATAAATTTTATGGCATAATAAATGATTTTTTTATTTTTTATAATTTAAGTATTTAAATATGCTTGGATTTATACGTCTTATTATTGTTATTTAATCCTTTTTTGCAAATGTTTATTTTTTCTATGACTATACATACCTATCGTCATGACGACAACAATTCATCATCTGTAAATACCGGCAAGTTAAATTTGCATTAATAAGTGTAGAATTAAAAAAAGAAATTATCTTCCCTAATATTTTCTAAGGGGTAATTTTATTTTAGTCTTTTCCACAAAAACTTTCTATATAGGATTGTTTTAACTATTTATTAAACTGATTTAAATTTTTATTTAAAACTATATTTTTTGAACTTTATTCTTTTTAAAAATAAATCAAAAAAGCAATAAGTTTTTAATTAAATATATGAATCTTTATCGAGTTTGTCCTGGTTACTAGATTTCTTTACCAAAATCATTGTAAAAACTTTAACTTCTTTTTTACTAGAGAACACAACCCATAATTTTTGGTCCTTATTATATCAAGTTGTTTATCATGGGAATTCAAAAAAAAGGTAATTAAAAATGAAACATTGATCCCGAAAAATTCTTTTATTTTAGCATATTTTATGTAGCTTTAAAAATTATCAAACGGATTTAATATAAAATTATATTTTAAATATTTAATTTTTAGTTCCTTTCTAATAGGTATTATTTTAAAAAATTGTTTAAATATTTTTGATGTAAATAAATAAGAACATATTTGATTGATAAAAATGATATTAATTCCAAAAATTTATTCACTCATTTAATTTGTCATTTAGCCAAATATATAATCGGTAATGATATATTCTCAATAAAATTTGGTTTCTAGAAATTCTCAAAAAATGTAATTTTTATCAAATTTAAAAGCATGAATGATCGGTCTTAAGAAAATTTCACTAGCACTAACTAATAAGTGGAATCTAAAAATCGGATAAAATCATTTTTACATACCATAAAAACGATAGAATTTGTCATTATAATAATTAATGAATATTCAAGATGATGTAATTCTATAAAAAATATTATTATTCAATCAAATGTCAAAATTTCATTTTTTTTATTGATGCGCCCATAGTTTTTACGTAGAATTATGATACGATCGTTCGTACTTTTTGATTGACGCACATCGCATATGAACTTTTTGTTTTTTATAATGTAAATTTTGTATTTAGAATTTAGAGTACCATTCATTAAATATTCTTGTTATCATCCTCATTTATCTTCATCTAAAATCATCTTTAAACAATTTCTAAAAATTAAGAAAATATAATAATAAATTGCTTTTCATGAAATGTTATTATAATAAGAAAATTTATCCTTAAATGCTCACTGCAATAGTTGTAAAATTAAATTCAAATTGGATTTTTATAATTTGCACCAATTGTGAATGAATTATTTGGTTAAATGAGCTTTCGTTAGAGTCCCCAAGTAAAATGGAGTACTCTCGCTTAAAACATAATGGTAATTTAATAGTAAATTTGTATAGAAATATACAAGAGAAATAAATTACTAAATAAATAAATATAAAAATATATAATAAAACTAGATAGAAATTTTATAATTTTAAAAAGAGAAATAAATAAAAAATAAATATTTTTTGTAAAATCAAATTTTCAACTTTAAGTTCCGCCCATCTTCCTGTTGGCTCCTACTGATTTCGGCAGTTTTCGTCGTCATTTCATTAGCTTTGGTGGTGGTCGTAAATGGAGTTACTGCTGATCATGATCAGGAAATGATGATGTTGGAAGCAGTGTTTGCGTGATCCACCAAATTATGATCTTATCCATAATCTGATCCTGATCTGATCCTAATCTGATCCTGATTTATCCTGATTTGATCCTGATCTGATCCTGATCTGATCTGATCTGGTCTGGTCTGATGTGATCTGATCTGACTTGATCTGATCTGATCTAAGATCTTGGACCAGACCAGGATCAGATCATTTTTGAAATCCCAGGATCAGATCAGATCACGCCGGATCATTTTTCCACATAATCCAATATGATCCAATTTTTCAAAATTTTCGTCAAAAAATAGCAATTTTTCACAAAATTTACGACAAAAAATGGAATTTTTTCCAAAATTTTCTTCGAAAAAAGAATTTTTCCCAAAAGGTTCAAAATTTTCGTTCGTCAGAAAATATATGCTAAAAAATACATTCAAAAACTGGAAACCCCGTTTAAAATTATGAAATTTTGCGTGAATTTTTGAAAAAAAAATCAAAAAAATTGAAAAAGAATTTATTGCTAATCACTATCCCCAAATGCCACTTGGTTATCTCCGATCTTCCCCGAATTTTCTCAATCTCCCCTCGTGCGCGACATGGCATAACATTTGGGGATCCTGAGATTTGATTTTTTATATCTTGGCTCAAACGCAATTTACATTAAAAAAATTATTTTTTTTAAATTGAGCAAAAATTAGCTACAAAATAAGCTCAAGCCCATTCTGATTTCCCTATTCAAAAAAAGTTATGGTCAAAACGGTGCTATGCCGTTAGGCCACAACCGCCATAATGGGCGTTAGGCCACAACCGCCATAATGAATGTGACTAAAAAACAAATTAATTTTTTATTTGTTTAGAAGAATTGGAGCGAGCCTCTACATAATGGCATTAAAAGCTCAGGTTAAATAAAAGCTAAAAAATTAATGGTAATGAGGAAACGTTAGTTATTCAATAAGCTATATGTATCCATTAGTAAATACAAAATTAGTATTATAAATACAATTCTACTGTATACAAATATTATTTAAAAATGAATATATTTTCGGAATGGATAAATAAATAAAATATAAGAATATTTATTCGTATATAAATATTTATTCGCTGCAAAATTCAAGTTTTGAATGCAGATCCTAAAGCGATGGTTGTCCAGCACATTAAAACAGGGGTCCGATTGAAAATTTTTCAAACTCAGAACATTCAGCTCAAAAAATCAGATTTCATGGTCAAAAATCAGAACATTTTGTAAAATGCTTTAAAATCTATCGTAAATCAATTATTTTGTGTAATATTATTTCAAATATCGCATTTTTCACCACCCATAGTCAATTCCAACAATTTGTAAGATGAACTGAGTAAATCATACACGATGCAGGGGAGAATCTAGGATTTTAGGATGAGGGAAAGGACTGGAGAAATTTTTTCCGAAGGGGAGTGTTTCTAGGGCCGCCGAAGAAAATTTCGCGCTTTTAGACAATTTTTCTATGAAAACTGATCAATTTTTTTGCCTTAATAAAATTTATGGAGTTAGTCATTTTTCTTAAGAAAATTGCTGATTTTTTTACTTGAAAACTAGTTTTGTAAAGTGAATTATGGGAAGGAGGGGAAGGGTCTACAGTACCTAATCGATAAATGGGGAAAGGATGGGTCAAAGTGATCGTTGGATCGGGTCCCACCCGAACACCTCCCTTTTAAAAGGGTTTCATCCTTCCATCCTTCTATTTTGCACTTCCTCAGCCGGACGAGTGCATCAGCTGACACGATGATCTCCTGTGATGGGTCATAGTGGGCGAGCAGCTGGTCAGAGTTCAGGAGATTGATGACTTTGTCGAACGCGTCCTAACACTCAGGGAACCAGACCCAGACCGCATCCTGTTTCAGCAAGTCGTCCAGCGGCTGGTGAACGAACCTCATGTTCTTCACGAACTGTTGATAATGATTTATCATCCCCAGAAATGAACGCAGTGTGGACACGTCCGTTGGCATAGGCATTTCCGAAATTACCTGGATTTAGGCTGGATCCGGTCTTTAGACGATGAAGCCAAGATACTTGATCGCCTCTGGAAGAAAGAGCACTTTTCAGGCATCACCCGGAATCCGAACTGATCAATCCGCCGGAAGACTTCTTCCAAGTGCTTCTGGTGCTCTTCTGGATTTCTGCTGACGACAATCACGTCATCCAGATATGCAACGGCGAATGACAGTCCTGTTGTCCATAATGGATTGAAAAATCACTGGAGCTGACTTCACTCCGAAAGGCAAGCGTTGATACCGGAAATTTCCGAGGTGAGTGGCAATTGTGCACAACTCCTTTGATCGCTCGTCCAGTTCAACCTGCAAATAGGCGTCCCTTAAGTCAATTTGCGTGAAGACGCGGCCAACCTTCAGCGTGGCGAAAATGTCCTCGGGCAGTGGCAGGGGATGCTGATGCAAGAGCAACGCGTTGTTTAAGCCGGTAGAAAAGTCCGCGCAAACGCGTGCCGACCCGTTGGCCTTCTTGACTACCACAATGGGTGCGGCCCAACGGGTGTGATCGACGGGCTTTATGACGTCCATCTCCTCAAGGGGTTCAGCTCTGCCTCCACAACCGACCTCGTGTTGTACGGTGCGGGGCGCGGCCGA
The DNA here is from genome assembly GCA_001026735.1 of Rotylenchulus reniformis. Taxonomy (NCBI): domain Eukaryota; kingdom Metazoa; phylum Nematoda; class Chromadorea; order Rhabditida; family Hoplolaimidae; genus Rotylenchulus; species Rotylenchulus reniformis. The sequence goes on from LDKF01000846.1 coordinate 16,521, forward strand.
CAAAACACAGGAGAGGCGTCCGGCTTCAGCTCCAAATACGCTTTAGCCTTCTTGCAAGGTCCGAGTTCGGGCCTGAAAACCTCCGGGAATTTCCGCTGAAGTTCACCAATGACTTCAGTCCCAACCGAGGATACCGACTTTTTGATCTGATTGACCCTCAAAGCGGCGGCCACACTCTTCCGGACATCCTGCATCAGCCCAAATGCATCCAACATGTCGATCCCCAATAGGTTCAACGACCCTTTTTTGCACACGAAAAACTGCCCTTGTTGCGACCGTTCTCCAAGCTGGAACATCGCTTCCCCCCGGCCAAGCAATCTACAGGTGGCACCGTCAAGGTACCTCGCTTGCTCCTTGAATGGGTCCAATTTTGGCTTTCCAATCAGCCGGTGCGCATCTTCATTGATGACAGTCGCCTCGGCACCCGAATCAAGCACGAACTGCACAGGCTTTCCATTGATTTTGACGGGGATCTCGATGAGTTTGTTCAGCTGGTTAACCGAATTAGCCAGAACTCCACCAAGCAAAATGGTGCTGACTTTCTTTCCCGCATGCTTTTTCAGCCATTCCTGGTGCTTCGCACATTGCGACTCGAGATGTCCCTGTTTGGTGCATTTCCGTCACACAGTCTTGACATGGGGACACTCATTGGGCCGATGGGAATCCTTTCCGCATCGCCAGCATGGGATCCGCTGAGCTGGTTGTTCCTTTGCTCCGTTGGGCTTGGGATACTCTTCTGTTTGACCGCAAAAACCTTCTTCGGCACTTGCTGCTGCTCGAGAATGTTTGCCTCCGCGATGGTCGACTGGTACATCTGGTGGTCCTCGACCACTACGTCGTACTTCACATTGTCGCCATCGGCCGCCAGATTGGCCAAAATACGCTTGCGGAGGTTCGAATCGCTGGCACTTTTCAATGCCGTCAACAAGAGCATGAGGCAGTTGAACTGCTCCTCTTTGAGCCTTTTGAACTCAAAGTCCCGCAGCAACTTTTGTACCGATTTATGAATGTGCGGAAATCCTCGGATGCATCCTTCGAAGCGCGCAAACATTCATATCGATCAACAGATCGATTGCGGCTTGGCGAACAGGGCTTTCAGTTGGTTCATGGTCTCGTCGAAGTTGAAATCCGTGACCACTTTCGGCAGGCAGGATTTGCTGTACTCGCTGAATGCCGGTTCACTCAGCTTGGTCATCAGCAGCTTAACTTAACATTCCGGCAACAGTCCAGTCGACGGCGAACTGGAACCGCTTCAACCAATCCGCGATGCTCCTGCTATGATCACCATTCTGATAAAAGCATTCGACGTCCAGGAGTGTCGGAAGAGTCTGTGTTGGCTGCTGGTTTTGTTGCTGCACGAGCTGTGTGACTAGCGCCTGCTGTTCTGCCAGCATCCGCGTCAGTTGCTGGATGGTTTGCTGGTCGGTCATCTCCTGCTGGGTCCACCAAAAATCAATCGGATCGCCGAAAATGTAAAAGAGAAGAGGATTTGCACTCTAGTGCCTGCTTTGCTACAAGCAAAGACTATCACTGCCTACAAGACAGGGGCTAGAGTGTTGTGCGTTAGATGACCTGAATAATTGCCAGAATACTTAAACAGGAGCACAAAATCCGAAAGTTGTGTTGCGGCGAAAGTCCGAAAGTCCCGATGAAAGTTGAGAAGCTTCGAAAGTCGCGGTGAAAATCGGGTTGCGATGAGTGCGGCGGATTTTCGGCGGGAACTCCAAAAATTTTCAGACTCACTTTTTTTGAGTCGCCGACCAATCCAATTCTGCTTGGGCGTCGCTAATTGTTACGCCTGAACCCCGTTGACAATGATGTAAATAAATGGAAGATTTATTTAGTCAAAAATGGGGAACAATTTAGGGCGCGAATATATTTGAGAGTTCGGGGAGCAATATTGGGAGCGAAATATGAAAGTTGGAAAGTGATTTTGGGAATGACTGGGGGAAGGAATGGACAATGGAGGGGAGGGGTCTACAGTAACCAATCGATAGTGGAAGGGACGAATTGGTCAGTGACACGTGTAATCGCCAAATCGGGTTTCACCCGAACAGTTTAAAAGTTCAATTCCATTTTACTATTATTAACATTTGATAGTTTTTTTAACGCCCTAGTACCTTATTCTCCATCATGGTCTCCAGAGCAGCAGGGCCGAGGATTTCAAAAATAATTTCTTCAAGGAAATCCTCAACTTTCTGGCTTTTCTGGGGGCACACCAATAGATAGTAAAAATTTTAGATAGAAAAAATGAAAGCCTCATAATTTGTTACACACCCTAAGTAAAATACCCTCTTTTAATGATAATTCGACTTAATATTTATTTCCTATTTTTAAATTTTTTAAATCAAATACCATAAAACCTGTATTACAAAACCGGGGGATATATTTTTCAACCCCCTCAAGAGGGGAGAGGTCTATTACAGGGGGGGGGGCTCAATTGCAATGGGGTTATATATTTCAACCTCACCGACGGATAGGGAAGGGGGGCACTATTTTTCGAATCCTAAAATCTGTTCCAGAAGCGATTTTTTCAAAAATTTCTTAAGAAAATTTAAAAAAAAATCTTCAAAATTTGGCCAATTTCTTATGAAGCTCGAAAAAAAGCTTCAAAATATTTCGAAACCTCTAAAAACGGGATTCTGGACCAAAATACACCCTTAAGGATGAGGGCCTGGAGTAAAATAGAATGAAGTCCCGGAGCAAAATATACCCTTAACAACAGGATTTTGCAAAATAAATGCCCCTAAAAATTTTACCAAGATGAGAAATGATCGCACGAAAACTATGATAGCGATGATCCATTGAATTTTGAAAAAAAATTCTTGGCTAGAAGCCCCGGGGGTTCTAATGCAGGGGGTTATATTTTTCAAGCCCCTCCAGGAGGGGTCTATTACAGGGAGGGTTCAATTGCAGGGGAGTTATAATACAGGTTTTACGGTAGTTTCATTATTAAAATATTTTTATTTTTAGCTTGGATTTTTAATATACCACATGATTCATGAATGAATTTATGCATTTGTAAAAAATAATAGTATTTCATCAATTTTTACCCCAAAAAATGAATAAAAAATTTGGTGGAGCTATTACTAAAAACCCAAAAAATAAATTCAGTGCTAACTATTTTTGGCAAAAATCGTAATTTTTTCTATATTGGATGTGGTCCATGAAGCGCTTCAGATGGACCATCATTGATCGCAGGATAATTTGAGAAGTGGTGATATTCTGGTTGGGGCGTAAGAAGCTGGAATTGCAGGGAATCTGCACTTTGAAGTATAATCTGGTAGTTGTAGGCAGCCCGGAATTCACGTGTCGGCTCAACATGCGTGAGAATGGTGACAATCTGCATTTTTGAATTTAAATTTTTTTAATTTTTACAATTTAGTTCCTTTAAAAAATTTGATTTTTTCGGAAACTTGTCTAAAATTTATTTTTAATACATAAAAATTGATATTTTTTATCAAAAAACTATGTTCATAAATTTGTTATTTCTTAAAGAACTGAGCAAATTCTTATCGATAATTATTTAGGGTAAACTTTATTTTCAAATATAAATGATAAAAAATCACTTGTCGATGTAAAGGCGGAATGGAATCGACCATTTCCAAAGAACCCCTCGTAGACAGTACATTGGATGATCCCTGGCTTTCCGAAAGGACCTAAATTTGGAAGCCAAAATTACTTTTAAATTTTTAAAAATCAACAAAAATCAACATCGAAATTTTAAAAAGCATTAAAACGTGGTTCGCTGGTTTTTTTTAATAGTATAAAATCCAAATCTGGCCTCTTTTTGGTGTGTCACGTCATATTATAAATTATACATTCAAGCAATTGTCATATTATTTTACAAAATAGTCTTCTGGGATTAGACTTTTATGCCGAATCAGAATTAGCCATCATGTATGACATAAAATTTTGGCCAAATGATTGATTTTAACAAGAATTCTTTTTCATTATTGGCAGCACACTTTTGGGACTTATCCATGCTAACAATTTATGTAAAGTATATTGTTTCTTCCATCATTTTTTCTTTTCTTATCTATTCATCTTTTAAATCATTTTTTGCAATAAAAAAACAATTCGGAATTCCCTCTCCGTTAAAAACTAAAACCATTTTCATGTTATTTTTTTTGTTTATTATTTTATAATCAAAAATTTTTAGCTTATATTCAAATTATCAAATCGGCACTTGCCAAAGAATTAAAAAAGAATGCTACAATTGGACATTTTTTAATCTGAATGGATTTCTTTTAATTTTGTTTGTAAAAATATAATGTCAAAATTAGTAATTGAAATTACTCGTTAAAATAGTTATATAAATTTAAACTACAAATTTTGGCCAAAAATTCATCATAATTACTAAAAAATTGTTTTAAATCAAATGATTAAATACTGGCCTGGCAAAAGGAATCTGGGTTATTGTTGTCGAACATCACCATTATTCCGGAAAAGTTTTGCGACAAACAGCGCGTTATTATTCCATCGCTCTGAAATATAATAAACATTTTGCTAACAAAAAAAGCATTTTAACAGGATTTATTGCTTTTTGATTATATCTTTTTTAGATTTTTGCTATCACTTTTCACCAAAAAAAATAATAATACAACCAAAACACGTCAGTTAAACTAATTTATATTTTAGATGAATTTTTAATAAAAAAAAGCTTACAATTCGTACTTCACCCCACTTGAGAATCAAAGCGACTAGCGATGCATGAAGATTGTCCAGTGAAACGGGCACCAATTCAGTGTTAACTGATTTTGAGCTGAGAATTTGAAATTGGGTATTTTTAAACATTACGAATCTTTTTTTATGAAAACAATGGTACTTGTCTAGTTTTATCCCCTTTGAGGGTCAAAAAATGTCCATGAAATAACTGGATATGAAAATTTAAATTGTATAATTATGGCTTTTGGATCAAGTTTGGTTACTGGACCTATGTCAGTGTAGTGAAATTCACAATTTTTGGCTTCGGCCTCCAGTTGGAAAAAATTAACTCCGGGGCTCCGGGCTTCAAAAATTTTGGCTCCGGCTCCAGCTTCGGAGCCGGAGCTTTTTCCAAGTTAATTTTGTTTGCTTTTTTTCTTAAAAGTTTTGATATAGGATGTATAAGTAAGTATGGCATGTCAAAATGAAATGCATTTTTTCCATTTTTCTAATTCATAATACCTGTGTATGACAATGGTTCCCGCAACCATTCGCTGGTCACCAAATTTGGTAAATGAATGCGCGCACAGAAGATAGTCTCCGGGCTCAAGAAAAACATTATCGATGCGCACAAATGGAGCTTTTTTGTGAGGCGAACGCGAAATCAAATCGCCTGAATCAAAAAAATCCAAGAACAGAATTTTTATGAAAAAAAGCAAAATATAAAAAGAAAAAAAAGGAATCTGAATTTTAAGCCAATATTGACCAAAAAAACAAAAAAATTCACAAAGTTTTGCTTCTTTCATTTTGGAATTCTAAAAATATGGATTTTTATTTTTGTATATTCGAATAAATTAGGGTCGCCCATGGGAATCGAGCTTGAGTTTCCATTTTGTTGAATCCAGATATCTACCACAAGGCCAAATAAAGTAAATTTTTACACCGACCAGGCTCATTTATTCCTTTTTGCTTATGCAGCAAGAGCATAAGATCCACATTATCCGTTTTCGGTCTTGCATTATGTTGAAATAATGAAGCAGTTAATTCTGTCCGCTCGGTGATTACCAATCGAATGAAACTAAAATTGTTAGGGGAAACAGATTATTTGCAAATTTGAAAATAAAAATCCAATAATTATCATCAAAATAGTCTCTGAATTAGCCAAAAATCAGATATAAAAGCAAAACCACAATAATTAATTAATTAATAGGTAATCCTAATCAGGAGCGGATAAAATATGTAAATATTGGCTGAAAAAAATTATTAAATTATAAGAAGAATGATCATTAACTTAATTAGTTTAAATATATTTATGCCCTGTATTTTATTTTTAAAAATTGTCAAATAATTTAAAATGGCACTTACACTGTTTGGCCTTCCTGCCAACCGATGTCGATCATATACCGAGTTGCCACCCATCCCTGGTGTTCCCGAATTTCCGCAATGTCTACCATTTTGAAAGTTCCGGCGAATCGATGGAATGGCATCCAAAAAGTGCCGGGCAAGTCGGAAGCCTGGTTGGCCAGTTCTTGTCTTAGCTCAGGAGTCCATCCGGACCAATCATTGCTGAGCTTGACGAGCCTGTCATCATAGCTCAAGGGATTGCGGATCTGCAGAAATCTGTAAATCCGAGAAAAAATAAGCGGCTGGAATAATAGAAATTAAGAATTTTGAACTCCAGAATATATACGCAAAAAATCACCGTTTGCCCTCAGCAAGTTGTCGAACAGCCAGAATGGAATATGTGTGCCCATTTCTGCGCTCTTCCTGATCCTCTGGCGTGCTTCACAAAATATCATAATAAAAATTAATTTGTTTAGTGTTTTACCCTTCCGATTTGTTGTCTTTGCGCATTCCATAAGCACAACTCATTGGGTACTTTGACTTTCGAGCATTGATCAGCTGGTCCCAAAGAAGGTCCAACTCATCAGTACCATTTGTGTACTCCTCCAGATCGATCGAAAGTATTGGCCACCCGGTCAGGGTTGCAAGACCTAAATTTACAAAAAATACATAGTATTCAACCAAAACAGTCAATAAACAACATTGTCACTATCATTTAAATTATCCTTGTAAAAAGTGGTTAAATTTTATTTCAGTTTCTAAATCACACTGACTGTCTTTTGCCTTTTTAACATCTATAAATGGGGCTTCAACTGTCCAATTTTTATGTATATTTTTACTTTTTCCTATAATACGTATTCAGGTGCAAATGCCTATATGCAGAATATGCTGGATTGCCTGAAAATATTTTCCTGATTCCCTTTAAAAAATAAAAAAGACTGACATTTTATGTAACTTCTATATAAAAATGTAAATGTTAAAGATAGTAATTTTTCATAAATTCTTCTGTAAAATTATTTAAAAAAAGACCTTCAGAAATCTTTCCGGCAATAAGAGACGAATAATTGCCATAAACTTTGGCCAATGCCTTTTCGACCAATGACACCCAAAGTTGCTTTTTGCTCGCGGTGGCGAATACCATTGTATGGTCTTGCACACGACTCGTGAAATAATCATCCACCAGAATGTGTTGCCAAATGCCATCGATGCAAAGTCTAAAGCCATTTTTAAGACATGGTAATGAAGGTAGTTGATCTGGTTAATTTGATTTTTTGATTCAGAACTTCTATTAAGGACGAAAATGACTTATTTCATTAGTTTGGATTTAATAAAATCTTATTTTTTATGCCTTAAAAATATGTCTTTTATAAAGGAACGGCTTCATAAGTATCTAGAAAATGATCCAAACGAAATTATTTCCATTGTAATTATACATAAAATTTGCAACAATACCACACCTCATTTCGTAAACTCCCAATGGGTTGTATTCCTTGGTAATAAACAACTTTTCAAGAATTTCAGGCAATTCTGCCACCGCAACCAGAGCAGATATGAGCCAACAGTTGCCGAGACGGCCTGAAAATCAAGGCTAAATGTGTTTTGGGTCTTTGTGTTAATTAAAATATTTTTCCATTTACTAATTAACCTTTTATGACTTTGATTTTGTTCAATATATAATAAAAGTAAAAAATCGAAATTCGAATGTACATTTATATTAGGCATATGAACTAAGTCATAGAATGCGATCCAGCTGATTAAAATGAATAAACTCTGATTTTCGGGATGTTTCGACATGAATTTCGATTTTTTGACCACTACTCTAAGATTCATTTTTTACAAAAAATGGACATGTAATAGCTCATTTTATTCACTATGCCCCAAGAACTTAGACTCCAATGGCCGAAAACTTTTTTGAAGCTTACATCAAAACAATAAAAAGCAAATAGGTATGCGGAATTTTATGCTCTATCTTCTATTCTTTTTAATTTTTCGGATTTTTACGAATATTTTTGAAATTTTCGAGTAAAATCGATTATTCTTTATTTTTAAAAGTTTCAGAAAAAGGCTAAAAGATACTAACATAAAATTCTGCATAATTTTGTTTTTATACTTTTGGATAATAAATCAAAAAGAGATATAAATTATTCCTAATATTCTATAGTGAAATACCGTATTTCCTATATTAAGTCCCCTCCTTGCAATTAGTCCCCTCCTTGTAATAGACCCCCCCCCCTCATGAGGGAGGTTGAAAAATAAATCTTCCCCCTGCATTAGGACCCCCGGGGGTCCTATCAATTTTCCCCTTCAGATTTTCCTCTTCAGAGATGAAGAAAAAAGGAATTTAGAGGAGAAAATTTCGCTTTTTTGATCATTTTTTTTAATAGGAATGGCAAATTTTTTGCTTTTTATGAAAAAATTTTCCCTATTAAAAATTTTTTGACTAGCTTTTAAACATTTACCGTCCACTTCATCATTCAAATACGGGGTCGAAAAATAGTGCCTCCCTCTTCACGATTGAGGTTGAAAAATAAATTCTCCCCCTGCAATTAGTCCCCTCTGTGATGCCAAGGTCCTCTGCGAAAGTGCAAAACGTTTACCCACGGCGGGACTCGAACCCACATCCCTCCAATCCGGGGAGTGCTCTCAACCAATTGAGCTACGCGGGCATGTTTTGCACTCATCTCACTTCCCTTCATAAGGGTGAGAAACTCCCTTCCAAAGTGCCATAAAGGGGTCCGCACCATACCTCCATGTAATAGACCCCCCCCTCTGAGGAGGGGTTGAAAAATAAATCCCCCGGGGGTCCTAATACAGGAAATACGGTATACATAATAAAAATTTAACATTTATTTGGCGAATAAATTCCTCATATTATATGATAATGATTAATCAATCACCTTGTTTGATGTCCGTTGGCTGCGGACTATTGAACACTGACCATGGGCCGTTGTCATTTTTGTCATTTTCGGGAGCAATTTGGCCAAGCCGAAGCCATTGGAAGACGATGTTTTCCATCACGAGCTCTGGTATACTTCCAATTGAGTTTGTTGAATGTGGAAATGAGTCGTCCACAAAAGTTTGGCCATCGTTTCTAATAAGGATAGGGGCGAATTTGTGGTATTAGGATGTTAAAAAATGCCAAATGCAAAGATCAGGCCGAAAACTTTTTGGCTAGATCGAAGATAAAAGGCCATTATGCAGTATTCTATATTTGCTTGTTTTTTATTTTCGAATTCGGTCAAATAATAAATTTTTGCGAAGTTTAATTTTCGCAAAATATCCAAAAAAAGTTTTTTAGGGGATGTTTCGAACTTTATGTTCGAATTTCAAAAAAAAATACCCTGATATAGAGCATAAAATTCTGCACAGTGGCTTTTTATAACTTTGGCCTTAAAAACTTAAAAAGTTTTCGGTCAAACTTTGCATTTGGCGGCTTTTTCTTTTTTTTTTTTGATGAGAAATTTGACAAGATATTAGAGTATCAGGAACCAGAAAATTTGAACAAATATGTTTAGAGTTGTGAATTTTGATATTAAATCTTGGTACCAGGAATAGTGATTAGCAGATATCACAGCAATACATCATTCTCCTTACCCTTTGTTTAAAAATAAATTTAAAAATTAACCCGCTGTATCTCCGAATGATATCATTATATGTATCGGTATGCACCACGGGATTCTTCTCCTCTATCAAAAAGTAATTATTTTCTGCTGCGACCACTCCAAAAGCGATGAAAAATGCAATAAATAATAAAATTTTGGTCATTTTCGATAAAAAACTTTTATTCAAAAGCTTTGATAACAAAATGAATTAACCAATTATGATAATGAATTTATTTGGCTTTTATATTTGCCTGTTAAGCCCATATTCATAAATTTTTATACAAAAAGCTTTAATGGATCTCCAAATCATTTCCTGTTGCAAACATAGATCAATGTTAAAAAACCAGAGCAATGTTTTTTTAAATTTTTATGCTCATTTCAACAATGATTTGGGTTACTTATAAATTAAAAATTGATAATGGTGTAAAATGCAATATTGCGCACTTTTTCAATTTTTCATTCATTTCCTTCATAAAAAATACAACTATTCTCGAAAATTTATTTGATCCCATCTCAATCCAAAAAATCATAACTTAGGTAATAGTATAATTATCCCAAATCATTGGTAGATTCGATTATTGGCATGTAATTATATTCACATGACTATTGGGTTCAAGGATCAATATCTAGTATATAAAAAATACTTTTAAATAGGGTTGAGCGGAACCGGAAACGGAACCGGTCCGGAACCAATCGGTCACCCCGGAACCAAAGTTCCGGTTTGCCGGAACCGGAACCAAACCCCGGAACCTACCGGTTCCGGTTTTCAAACCGGTCGGAACCGTAACCAAACATACACCCCTAAGAATGGCAATTTTGGCCGAAAATACACCCCTAAGAATGACATTTTGGCCGAAAAAAATGGTGAAATTTTCTTAAGAAATCTGAAATTTTTCGTCCAAAAATGCAAAATTTTCCGACCCCTCCATTATTAATCAATTGATGTTCTTTCTAAGATACATTATCTATATTCTGCCTATCGTCTTCTTTTCTCCTCTGCCCAGGGTGCACAATTTACCCTACATATAGTGAATTTCAGCAAGAAGAAAGCAAATTTCTAAAGAAAAGCATGAATTTTCACATTTTTTACTGAAATGAATGGCAAAAAAATAATTAAATTTTCTTAAAGGAAAGAGCTGAAATTCTCAAAATTTTCTCCACCGGCCCCTATCGGGGCCGGCGCCGTCAAATCTCTAGAAATTGAAATAATTTAAAAATGGTAAACAAAAATGATCAATTTTTTAAAGGAAGAGCCTACATTTTGCAAAATTTCTACTATGATACTGACATATTAATGCCTTATTTTTTGATATTTTGCTATATTTTCGTGAAGTGAGTTGTCCACCCTGCTTCTGCCCCTCCCACAACCAAATTTTTAAAACCAAATTTTCACTGGCGAAAAATTTCATAGATTGAATTTTTGCCGCTTGATTCGAATATTTTCTAATTTTGAAAGTTGAAAATTGAACAATTTTTTTACGAGAATCTAGAAAAAGTTTCCTGCTAAAAAACGAGTAAATTTTTTTGTTTTTTTTTAAATTTTATAGAAGAATATTATTTGCTAAATTAAAAAAAAATTGTAAAAACTTAAAAAGACTGGTTCCGACCGGTTCCGTTCAAAAATCTGGTTCCGGTTCCGGGTTCCGGTTTTCCTGGTTCCGGTCAGTTCTGGTTCCGGTTTTTGGAAAAAGTTCCGGTTCCGCTTCACCCTGCTTTTAACCTAGGCTAATAAGCACAATTTAACATTAAAAACAATTCAAAAAAAATTAATTTTAATTTATTTAAATATTTAGTTTAAAGATAGACAAAAAATTAGGGAAAGGCTTTTTTAGAAAAGACTTTTTTATTTGACCAAGTCAATTTAAGACGATTAGTGATAAGTAATAATTAAAATTAATTTTGAAATCATTACCCACAATGATTTTCTCATTCAGATAAATTGGCAAGGATAAAATACCCTAGTATTAGAAATTTCTCAGATTTTAACCGGGCATTGTGTCCGCATGCTAAAATATTATTAGAAAAACAGAATATGGTATTATCGTATCCTCAACGTTTTTTCGTATTTTCACGACCCAATTGTTGTGTCTTGTGCTGCCAAATTAGTAATTCCATTTTCATGACGTCTTTGTACACAAACAGGAGCAACTTTTACAGTAATGGTTCCTGTCCGAGCAAACATTTTCATGTAGGCATTACGGTATTCTGCGCTAAAATTGGTTTTATATTGATTTGCTCATCAATTTTCTGATATCGCAACTTCAGGCGCAATCGCTTTGTTTAATATGATAGCGATCAAGCGCCAAATTTGGACGCAGCGACAATAATAAAGGGAAAAATAAAAGTGAGGGTGATTTTGAAATTTTTGCTACCTTTTATTTTATTTCCTATTGTCGGATCTGCGCTAAGCTTTGACACCAAATTATTGTGATATCAATTTTACAATAAATCACGTCGTTACAAAAAAATATATAAAAATATAAAACCCAATTAGAAAAATTATGAATTTTTAAAATTATTTTATTCACTATATAAAAAACTGCATTTTGGAAAATTGAAGTGAACTAGGCTTATTTTAATGCTTTTTTCGTGCTTTTTTCTTTCGCTTTTTCTCACAAACTGCCATTTTTAATGCTCAACATTAATAAAAAAGGGTTTTTCAAAACATTAACTTTTTACACCTCAAATTTATAAACCTACCTTATAATCTTAATTTAGCAGTCGATTCACAAACAATTTTCTACTAAAGTCATAATTCGACTAAAGTCATAATATGCCATTGTGTTTCTGTAATAAATCCTTCGTTTAAATAAATAATAAATCCTAATTATTAATAATGTAAATGCTCAAATTTTCGCTTTGAAATTAAAAAAATCCTTTCATAAATCAATTTGGATTGATATAATCTTTGATTAAAAAAAGAATTGTTAAAAACTTCCGCTATCCTTTTTGGCGGATATTAAAAATAAAGTCTACTAAATTAGGGCTAATCTAATTTAAGTTAATGATTCTTTTAAATAATTTGATCATAAATTATTTAAAAAAATTTAATTAACATAAAACCGAGCTAAACTAATAGGGCCGGATTAATTCCTTTAAATTAAGATGACTCACAATAAATTCTGATAAAAATTAGTCTTTATTTTTATTGATGGGGGTAAAATATGTATTTATTATCAAAATCCATCGATTTTTTCCAGCAAAACGTATGGCTTTTTTCGGTCATAATTCATACAGAAAAAGCATAAAAATTAGATATACTTAATTAGTATCATTTTTTTATTATAAGGCATAGTAGTAATGTAAAATATCAGATTATATGCTTGTAAATTATGTGCACACAATGATAAACTTGAACTTTTGAATTCTTATTCTTGCATTTTTGTAAATTCCGGTCTCAAGAGAGAGAGAGTGAGAGAGAGTGAGAGAGAATTTAAGTCAAGTCTCTCATTTCTCGATCCTACTCATCACATCGTCAGTGCAATCTCTTTCGATATTTCTTAGTTTCATGGCAAAAAAACATGTTAAATTAATTTTTTTCCTTACAAATAAGCCTATTTAAAAATTCCGTCACTTTTGGCTGATATTATTGTATGGAACAATTTCAAATTTCAATTATTGCCGTATGATCAACTTTGAATATATTTTACCATTTTTAATTAATATTTCACAATCATATTTTAATCTGTAGGATCCTAGAACCTAGGTAATAATAATTATAGGAAAAAACATTTAATATTAAGTTTATGCCGGATTTAATTAGTACCAAATTACTTCCAATGTCTATAAGATTTATGGATTTATGAAGTATATGATAAAAAAATTTGATTTAACCTTTTTACCACTTTAGGTATTAGAAAAATGAAAATTGGTTAAGTTCACTCGCAACATTAATAAATTAAAATTAGGGTGGCGGAATTCCCCGCGGGGACGGGGACTGGCGATCCACGCGGGGACGGGGACAGATTTTCGCGGGGTTCCCCGGGGGGACAAGAAATTTTTCTAAGTGTTTTATATATTGAAATTTTTTCGCGAAAAATTTTTTTCATGTTATTTATTTAAAAAATAATTTTAAAAATCATTTTTTCACATTTATTAGAGGTGTACGATAGAAGAAATAACCCTCAGTCTGACCTTTATAGTCAGTCGGATGCTAAGAAAATTATACTTAAATAATTTAAACTTAAGGGTTAATAAATGTTTCCAAGATCAGAGGTGTCCAAAAATATACTTGATTTTTTAATAAATAAAATTATTTTTAATAAATTTTTTTTGATGGCAGCGGAATAATTTTTGAAGATTAGGTCCTTCCAAATGAGTATTTTTTGATGAATAAAAAATAAAACAGATTGAGGGGAGCGGGTGGCCCCGATAGGGGCCGCCGGAGAAAATTTTTTCAAACTTTTAACACATTTCTTAAGGAAAATTGACGATTTTTTTAGTCAATTCTAGCCTTTTCTTCCTTAATTTCCTCCCTGAATCCTAAAATTTTTGTTCAATATTTCCTGATTTTCCCTTTCTTATGGGTGTATTTTGTCCCCACGGGGACAAGGCCGCGGGGACGGGGACTGGCGACCCTCGCGGGGACGGGGTCCCCGCGGGGACCTTTGTCGTTGGCAATCACCCCGGATTTGAATTGGGAAAGCTATGATCGGGGACTTTTTTGGGGTGCCATAAGAATGAACGCGGTGAAGAAGGAAAATTGGTGTATGTGTACCTATGTCATTTGAGCCGAAAGTGCAAAATTGAAAAATGTCAAATGGGTATTCGATCCGAAATTGAAAAAATGGATGTCATGCATTGACAAGAAGTACGTTAAGAATTTTATGTATATTAGTCCTTTCCCACCTTAGCAAACAGTTTCAAAAATTTTAAAAATTAATTTTGAATAAATTATTGTATGTATTAAATTAATTAAATTAATTTGTTTATTTACGCAATTTATTGAAATAAACAAAACTTAAGATAACATTTTTTGACCAATCAGCAAATTATTATGCTCATTTTTGAGTATCCCATGGTAAAAGTATTCCACAGATCATTCTCCTTTCGTGCCGTTCGGCGGCGGCTGGATGGCATGGTTGCATTGGTCGCCCTGGCAAAACATGAACTGGTCACACTTGACCAGTTCCTGCAACTGGATGTCCAGTTTGCTGCGAATCCAGGCACGGATCTCTTCTGTCGTGTTGGCATCAGCTTCACATCAGCTTCACATAATTTTCAGCGGTTTTCAAACTTTCGATATCTTTAAAACGCTGCCCCAAGATTCATCTAGACCAAAATTCGTTTAGTCAGCCAAAAAGCCAAAATTCGTCGAGTCAGCCAAAAAGCCAAAATTCATCTTCAAAAAATCAAGATTCGTCTAGTCAGCCAAAAAGTCGAAATTCTCTATTAATACATGCTATTTGCGGGACCTACATGCCATTTTGTGGGTTCTACATGAAATGTGTTTTTTGAATTCCTAGACGAATCTTGGTTTTTTGGCTGACTAGACGAATCTTGGTCTAGACGAATTTTGGTCTTTTGGCTGACTAGACGAACCTTGGTTTTTTTGGCTTACTAGAGTACAATGGGAACCATTTACCCCATTCATAATTTGTATTTCTTCCCCCAACTTTGGCGATCTGTTTGACGAATGTCACATTTTGTCCCATTTTGTGCATTTGCATTTTCATTTGCACTTTTTCTTCAGTCCTCGGACGTGAGAATAAAATATTTATTATTCTCTTCGCGAATTTAATTTATTCGTGATTGAAAAGCGAAAGCTTAACTATTTTTGAAATTTGTTTCCATCGATTGTTTCCAAATTGTCTTCCGAATTTCCCCATTCCTAGAATTTTCTTGGGATTTCCTCATAAGGGACCCAAAATAATTCTACTCTAGACGAATTTTGGTAGCGTCTCTTTAAAACAATTTAAAATATAATTATGGGGTTGTTTTAGTAAATTTAAAAAATGGCCATTGCAGATCAGAAGGGAATTCATCACTCATCGGACATCTGGATATGGCCCAACTTCACAGAGCATCCCGCCCACGCAACTTGATCGCCAACTTCTGATCCAAACCATCGCCACAGTTCAGTTCTGTCAAATCCACAGTTCCTTAAAATGTGCAATTGTTTTTTTTCAAAAATGAATTTGGCACTCTTGTAAGATTAGAATACTTTCAGATTTTTCATCCACTTTTACGAATAATTTTCCGATACAAAAATTGACGCCACATCCGATCACAGGGAGTTGATCAACATTGCCGATTGAATTCCCATAAGCCGGTTTGAAAACGTAGAAAGAGCTCATCGCCATCGTCTTCTGGCTGATCCCGATCTGAAGTTCGCATCTAAAAGCCAATTGTAGTACAGATCGGAGATTTGGGAATTCCATTGGAATTTGGAAATATATGGGAATTCCATCCAATTCCAAAAAATAGAATAAAAAATCCACTAAATTGGCTAAAAAAGTTGAGAAATTATATTAAATCAATTATTGTTTAAAATAAAGTATATATAATAACCACTTAAATAAATGAAATAAAAGCCAATTTAACTTAAATAAATGTTAATTTCTAAGAAATTTGGAATCTAACAAGGATATAAAGACAGAAAACAATGGTCCAAAAAGCTGAATGAGTTAAAATAGTTCAAAAATGTATTGATAAACTTAGAACGAAGGTCGAATACCCATGTTACAGATAGGTATATCTGTACACCTACCGAGTAGGAATGGATACATTCTTCAGTTCGAAGTACAAAACTCCATGTTTTTTGGCTGGTAACGATTCCAGAGTATGGATCAATCCAACAGAACCTAAATTTAAAACCTAAAAGCCTAAATTTTCCCAAGAAAATTGCCTGTTGTAGTGACCAGCCCATCATCGCCAAATTCTAGAGTTCCCTCAATTTCCTCGAAATTCCAAGATGATTTTTCTTCATGCTTAAATTAAACAAAACAACAAAAACAATTAAACAAATTAAAAAAAAACAACAAGGTGCCGAGGGCCCACAAGAAGGGTGGCCGGTGGCTTACCATGGCACCACGGACGAGAATGCCATTGCAATTGTAAAAGAAGGATTCCGCCTTGACAAGGGAGAAAATTTTGCTTATGGCAAAGGCATTTACAGCTCACCTTCTCCAAGGACAGCTTTATCGTTTGCCAAACCATACAACTTCAATGTAAAGTTTTGGAATAGATACATTGGTAGATGAAATAATCGAGAGAGGTTTTTAGGGTTTTTAAATTAAAACATTGTGGAATATTGGGAGAAAATGGAATTAGAACAATAAAATCCACCCTTAACTATTTTAGGTATATACTAAGATTAAGTGGTAAATAAAATTATTTATTTTTCAAAATTATATTTCATGATCATGTGTATTTATGTCATAAGCCTACAATATTAAAATTTCATCTACACAATTTTGTTAAATATTAAGATCAAAAGCTGTTGCCTCGAACTACTGAATAATGGTACTTTTTCTGTCATGGGACAGATTTTTAACAGATATTCCGTCGATTTTCGATGTTTTGGTTATTTTAAAGCATAATCTGATCAATTTGGGAAAATAATTAATATTTCACCAGTTTTTATTCATTTTTTTATATCATTCATTTTAGAGAGTCCGATTTTCTCATGATATCAGATTGATTGCCCCTTTAGAATTTTCGACTTTTCTTTGTGATTCTAATTTTCATTAAAATGGAATCGCGGAGGAGAGGAGGCAAGAGAAAACAATTAGCCAATTAGTTAACAATTCATGTTGTCAAACATGTGAATTTTCAACAATTCTGCATAAAAATTCTGAATTCTTCTATATATGGTCCTCGTGGCATTCGTTATATGTAATTAGTTACTAACAAGAAAAATCCGTAAAAATCATGAGATTATTAATTTCTTTTTTGTTTGTTTGTTTGTTTTTTGATATAGCTGTCTGGTTTAAATCTCATTTGAACTTTAAAATTTGGAAATTTAAAAATTAATTAACTCCGATTTTTTGAGCACATATCTATTGAAGCATAAATTTTTTAATATTTTCATGTGTTTACAACCAACGAACAACAGGCAATTTTGATAGCGTAAATAACGATCTCCAGCATAAATAAAAATAATAAGTCTAGAATACAACGGGTTGAATTTATCTCCACTTTTTTATTTATTTTTATTTACACATCTGCTATTGTTCTTTCTGCTTTTTTCTCTCTTGCACTTCTTCGATATTTCTCCTCAATGTTCTCGGTGTTTTATCTAACGGCATACTGCTACATTTTGGCAACATCCGCATGGAATGCTGCCGTGAATCCTCGGGATGGTCACATAACAGCTCATTCCCCTTGGGCACACTCTCCCTCTACAAGCTAAACGAGTAAACAGTAGTAATTTTATTTATTTAATGTTTTAAGAATTAAAATAAATTTCCTCAACTTTATAAAAAAAATTACCGTTTCTCTCGAAAATCAATTCTGATCTCAAGCAGGTCTGTTAGTTTTAAAGATGCGCGACCAAAAGTGATGGGGGGGGAGAGTCCAAAAGGAGAATTTTCCCCAAAAAAAGCACAAATAATCTGATCAAAATGTAAGTAAAAATGTAAGCATTTAATATGATTTATTAAAAAAAATTTTAAAGCTTGAAAAAATTCAAGCTTTAAAAATATACAATAAATCTTTCATTCTACAATGTCAGAATGGCATTGACTCACAAGTCAGATAATAAATACATACTAATGATTTCTCTATTCTTTTTTCTATCACACCTTAACCGGTTTTTTATTGAAAATTTCTTTAAAAATCATTCAAATAGAATTTTCATCATACCTATGTATATTTTACACAAAATATCTAAAAAAATTCTTTTGACCTCTTATATAGATTTAATAAAATAAAACTATTTTTGGACATGTCTATGTTTTTGGCCAATACTTACGGTTGTTCGGCACACATTTGATCCCGCCATCGCATGTCCTGATGCAATGCGTGTCTCCGGTGCATTTGGCCACGTCGGCCGCTACACGTGGGCAACTTTGTTCACCATTGGACGCGGCGAGACCAATCAAGATCATGATCAGGCATGGTTCCAAAGCTGAACCAATTATCTAAACATTCAACAAATTTTCTAAAATAATTTGATGGCTTAATAAAAAATGATTTATTTGAATAATTCCTCGGCAAAACGCTTTAAAATCCGAATACTATGAAGAGATTTATTAAACTTTAGTAGATTGAGAAACTAATATAGAAAATATGCTCCACCTATTTTTAGAAAACCAAAATAATTTTGAAAGAACGTAAAAATCTGTTAAAGAAAAAAAAAAGAAGAAAAAAAGCAAATTTTTTCAAAATAACATGGAAATTTAAAAAAATAAAACCTTACCTTTTGCATTTTGTAGTTGACTATATAAGTTGAAAAAAATATTTTATCTAAAAAAGATAAAAAATCGAATGCTTAAAGGGGAACCGATGTAGGTAATTTAGAGTCAAAACCATGAAAGATTCCTTTATCTTTGGTATCTTCTCCTTAATCTGTCGGCATGCATTTATCCATTCTAATGTAGTCCTTAATCAACCATAATCCCTAGAGAATTAAATTTTATTTTAAGATGGTATATAATGAAACAAAAAATATCAAAATCAAACATCCTCATTTTAAGTTTGCTAGATTAAAAAAATAAAAAGTAAATATACATAAAGAGAATTTATAATAATTTTTTGGCCCAGTAACTTTAAAACTTTAACACAATCCTTTAAATATTTAAGGATTGTACAAAAATACTGAAAAATTCAAAAAACTACAACAGCATAAAATCAAAAATAATTTACAAAAAATCTTTTAGAGATTTTTAATTTTGGGTGAAAATGCTTTTCTGAAAGCTGTTGGATTGCTAAAAGCCTAGAGACCTTTAAAAGGAAAAAAATCAAAATCATTTGGATGTCAAAGGTGTTTGTTTGCTTACTAATTCGTTGATTTCTCACGTGATCATAATGAGAGAGCAGACAAATGTTACCCCATCCCACGCTCCTTCCCAAATGTTTAAAAAAATTAAATAGAATGTATGAAACCCAATACTGAAAAATTAAATTTCCAAATATAAAAAATTAATTTATTTTTCGGCTATTTGTATTTTTTAAATTAAAACGTTAAATAGATTTTGAAAATATAATTCTGAAAATTTGATGATGGCCGGCCCAACCCAGCACGGGACTTCCACTAAAAAGCCCGGTCCGAGTAGGCCAGGAAGAAAAATTTTTTCATCAAATTTTTTCCAAAAATTTTTTCGTTTAAATTTTAACCATTCAAAAGTTACATTTTTAACCAATTTTAAAAATATGGGCTCTTTAGGTGCTAAATTTAGGGATGGGGATAAAATCAAGATTTACGAATTTGAATAATATATTTTCTTCATTCTATCACCTTGAAAATTTTTTATAAATTTTTCATATGCTGAAATTGTTAGGCAGATTCCCCACCCCTAAATTTAGCACCTAAAGAGCCCATATATTATCTAATTTCCGACAACATATAAACTAAGATATCGAACAGATAATAAAGAACATCATAAATTATATACTTCACAAAAGTTAAAGCATGAAGACATATTCTTGTGTTAATAAAAACACTAAATCAATGTAAAAAATAATGAATCAGAAAGGACATTTCTCCCCATCCAGAGACATTCTGATACGCCCCAATTGAACAGAACATCCTTCCCCGCGCAATTCAATCGTCCATTTATGATCCACACAGTTGCTGTTCAACTCCGACAAATTAACCTTTTCTTAAAACGAATTTAATTTATTGTTCGAACTCGGATCCACCCACTTACTTTCTGTTTTTCCATTTTTCGCGATGAACAAGTGCCCATCACCATAATTGATGCCACAACCGATCACATGGCCTCTGCATGCATTTTCGGCATTTTCATTTTTGAGTTCATAAATATGTTCGACAAAGTAGAAACTGCTCAGTGATGCCATCTTCTGACTGATCCCGATCAAGAGCTCGCAACTAAAAGAATAATTTACCAATAATTGGATAATAAATATAACCAAACATCATTGATCTGATTTTTAATTATTAAGGTCATTATGTAGATAATTTATTATATTTATTTAGTTATCTTGTGGTGCAAAGATCCTTTTTTGCATTTTTCGCGGAAAAGTGCATCTACCAAATAAGATTAGTTCAAGCTTTGATTTAGAGAAAAACCTTTTAAAAATTATAAAAAACGAAAATTAAGGAGTCTCGGTGATGGTAGGTAGATGAGTGGTGATTGGTTTGGGTGGCAGTTACCTATTTTAATGTCCAAAGTTAGGTCACAGCACCGAAGAAATAGTTTGTCAAATAATTATAAAAAAAGTAATAACAAATTGTCCAGCTCGAAAGAAAGTATGATGAATAATCAAATGAAAAGTACAGTCTTAAAATGATCTATCTAAACTTTTTAGCAGGG
>LDKF01000848.1:19904-36963 GCA_001026735.1 Rotylenchulus reniformis
TTCAACAAATCAAGCGCGAGGACATAGTTCTCTCGCGAAAACGGTATAAGCCCCTCAATTGTCTTCTTGGCTTCGCCCTTCAAGAGCGAGTCCAAGTAGGACATCTTTTGTACCTCATCCAAACTGTTGTCTAAATGAATGACTGATTCATACAAGGGCCAGAATTCAGTCCACGTGACAGTGGTACCGTCGAAAGTCTTCAAATTCAACTTTGGCAAAGCCGCGGTATTTCGCGCGGCACCTCCTGCTCCCATTGGAGCCTCACGATCATTGAGCAATGCCTCAATTCTTCTCTTCACATTTCTCAGTTGCTTAATACGGCTATTCGCCGTTCTCACCAAATTATTGAGATCATTCCCGTTGATCTCGTTCCTGTATTGTTCTTCCAGTTCAAGTCTGGGATCCCCTTCCAGATCATTCACGATCTGGATGTGTGCTGCCCTAGCAGCGCGAACTTCTTCCACTTGCGTGAAAATCTCATCTGCCGCCTCTTTCAATTCACTCAACGTTATCATCACCATTCTTCTCTCTTGGCTACTCTCGGGCCTCTGAGGTACAGCCGGGATTGCGTCATCGACGTACTCCCTGATGACATGGATCGCCACCAGAATTCTTTCTATGGGAATTCTCTGGCTCATTCTGACCCA
The DNA here is from genome assembly GCA_001026735.1 of Rotylenchulus reniformis. Lineage (NCBI taxonomy): Eukaryota > Metazoa > Nematoda > Chromadorea > Rhabditida > Hoplolaimidae > Rotylenchulus > Rotylenchulus reniformis. The sequence continues at coordinate 20,552 of LDKF01000848.1, forward strand.
AATTTACTTTGCTCGACGGCAAAAGTCAGAAATTTTCACACCAAATTTATCCAAAATGATTTCTGCTCGACGGCAAAAATCAGAAATCCTCCAAGTTTTCTTCAAACTTTCACCCAAATACAGCCCAAATACAGAAATTCGGCTTATATACCACCAAATACCTTTTGGCTAACCACCAAATTTGCCAAATAGACTTTGGCTGGCTGTGTGTTCAATCACACACACTCCCCTTTTCAAAAAAATTCAAACTTTCCAATTGAACATCGCCAAAAATCCCCAAACTCTGGCCTGACAGCGCAGAAATCTGAAGAGTCACAGCAGGTAGTGGGTCGCCACTGACGCGAAAAGCAGTGTTTGTGTGTTCGGTGGATTGTGAACACAGCACTGAGCCTGCGGGCAATGAGTCCAGATAGGGCTGGAGGAGGGCCGATGGGGTTGGCACTTCTTAAAAGCCCAATCGATCAGCTAAGGAATAACACGACGGTTATCCTTACCGATTTGTTCCGTCTCTGGACTTGCACGAGTTCGGGGAAGCAGAAAATCGGGGGGAGAAATTCGATCTGTGATTGATCAGAAAAAGGGGACAGATCAATCAAGCAATCGATCAACCAAATCAATCCAAAGGGATAGGCACGACGGCCAATTAGGATTGATCAATCAAAGGGAATGGGCACGACGGCCAATGGGGAATGATCAATCCAAAGGGAAGGGGCGCGACGGCCAAAGGGAACGATCAATCCAAGGGATAGGCACGACGGCCAAATGGGATTGATCAATTCAAGGGAAAGGCGCGACGGCCAATTCCAAAGTCGGTGGAAATTGAAAAGAAGGGGTCCGGGTTTGGGGTCCGGACGGTCGATGGATGACCTTGGTTTTGCTGGACTTTTCCCCCAAAGAAAACACAGCCAAAACCCTTCGGGATCTAACCAGTGCGCAGCAAAGGAAAGGCCGGACTTAGGAGCAGGGGATCCTACAGCTAAGGATTGGCAAATTGCAGTGGCAATTTATCGTCGATAATCGAGCGAGGAATGTGAACAGAATGATTTTCCATTGTGAGTGGGGGAAGAAGATTGGCTTGAGGAGGCGGGGCAAAAATGGCAGAAATGGATGGATCAGATATGGGCAAGAAAAGAATGTGGCCATAATAGAGGGGCAGAGAAGGCACAGAAAAAGTGGATGGGAACGAAGATGTAAATGGACAAAGAATGGGGGATGGGAGCGGACGGAAGGAATAATGGAAGGGCGGATGAAGGGATGGATGGAGGAACGGAGATGTGACAGCCGATAGGCTGGATCGAAGGGGGATGGGGATGCAAATGGACGGATGGGAATGAATGGGCCAGGGGAAGGCAAAATATGCAAATGGGTTGGATGGATGGATGAGCGGCGGGGGGAATGCCGCCGAATTTGAAAATCGCAAATTTCCAAATGAAGGAAATTCGCGACACTCCCCCTAAGAAAAAATGCGACAAAGTGAGGGGAGGGGAATTATTTCCGTGGCGATGATCGTTGCTGGTTCCGGAACTTAGGAGCAGTGACCGCGCCCTCGAGGATTGTGACCGTTGCTGCTTCCGCGCTGATTCCAGAATTCNTGGCTTGAGGAGGCGGGGCAAAAATGGCAGAAATGGATGGATCAGATATGGGCAAGAAAAGAATGTGGCCATAATAGAGGGGCAGAGAAGGCACAGAAAAAGTGGATGGGAACGAAGATGTAAATGGACAAAGAATGGGGGATGGGAGCGGACGGAAGGAATAATGGAAGGGCGGATGAAGGGATGGATGGAGGAACGGAGATGTGACAGCCGATAGGCTGGATCGAAGGGGGATGGGGATGCAAATGGACGGATGGGAATGAATGGGCCAGGGGAAGGCAAAATATGCAAATGGGTTGGATGGATGGATGAGCGGCGGGGGGAATGCCGCCGAATTTGAAAATCGCAAATTTCCAAATGAAGGAAATTCGCGACAAGGGGCTCAATATAGGCCTCAAATCGTATATTTCGGGATTCTAACAATCTTTGTCCAAAAAGTATATACCTACTTTTACACTAGTGAGAATTCTCCTAAGGCTAAGAATTACTAATTTTTCAATTTTCATTGAAAATTAATCAAATATTTCAAAAAGTTGGAAAAAGTTTAAAAATTTCAACTAGCTTCCTTTTAGGTCCCACCAGTCATGTTGAATTTCGAGCATCCCTTCAGCAAATAGACACCCAGTGAACCTTGGCCTTTGACCTGCAAATCCTGCACCGTCAAACCAGCCGGGATCATGTTGTCCAGCTTGTTCGACCAGTCAATCGACCCGCCGGGTGGTGTTCGCTTCTTCTGAAATTGGTCTTATGTTAGGGTTTTAAAAGGGTCATTAAGACAAAGCTCATCAGAAAAAAATTTTTGGATTTTGATAGACCAATAGTATAGTAGGTAACGTTGTACAGGAATTTTATGCTCTATCTTTTGGTCTTTTTCATTTTTCGACCTACCCTAAAAATGATAATTTTTTCGAAGATTTAGGAATTTAAACTTTTTATTTTTTTAAGAGGAATTTCGAATTTTACAGGAAAAAAGGAAAAATAAAAAGAAGAAAATTGAGCTAAAATTGTTCGTACTTGTTCCTTTTATATTTTGGTCTTAAAAAACTAAAAATAGTTTTTTAAGGCCAAGTTTTAAAGAATCTTTTTAACGTCCCACTACCGTTATCAAATATGCTATAATTTTTCCCCTATATTGTAATCTTATTGTTTCGATTAAGGCGGGTCAAATATTTTTTAGTTTAAGCCCATTCTAAATATCTAGGTAAATTCGTTCAAGACTAGTCGACCCGTTTCAGACCATTGTTCGATAGGAAAAATTGAAGTTAGAAAACTTCCAAAAATACTTAATAATTAAGAGATTTTAAGCTAACACTGACCACAAACTTTTATAGGATTTTAAAAAATTCCTGAAATGTTTAAAAAAAGATTTATGAATTTTTTGACTCACCCTAGTATTTGATATGTTACCTCTTCGGAATCCGGACATTGCACATTTATTGGGTTGTTCATTCGGAGTTTCAGATCACCAGAGATCTGCAATTAAAAAAAATATATATTTAAGCGGTTTCCCCTGTCCTCCCCTGTCCTCTTATCCTATTAATATAATTTTTTTCCAAACCCTGCTCTGGATCGTTAATCCAACAGGGTAAATTAGGGCGGTTCATACTTCATACCTGTTCGACGAAATTTTCGGATCAGGTTTTTAATCGGGCTGGCTCAAAACATAGATGTGCTTTATTTCAGAGTAGCGTCCTATTTTTTCAAAAATTGGTGTTTTATTTTAGAGATTTTTTGGAATTTCTAATTTTAAGGTGAACCTTATTTTAGAGAGAATAAATACCGTATTTCCTCTAAAATAAGGCCTAGGTCTTATTTTTTTCAAACCTCCTCAAAGGGGGGCCTTATTTTAGAGCAGGACCTTATTTTAGAGCAGGGCCTTATTTTTTCAATGTGCATTTATGCAATAAAATTTCTAATTTCAGGTGCAATTCTCCTTATCTTCTCAAAAAAATTAGATTTATCATCAAAAATCCGTTTTCCTCTTCTTAAAACAAATAATTTCATCAAATTGATTTCCATAGACATTGAATAATACCATAGTCCAATCAAAATGCCATCTCATTAGCAGCATAGATAAATAAAAAAAAATAAAAAATTTTTAGCCCTACAAAACTTTATTCTCGAAAAAGGATGAATGATGAGATTAGCCCCGGTCGATGTCCGGACAGAACATCCCCTCGCAGAATATCCCCAAACTGACAAAAAATATAACCCCATTTCCAAAAACTTTTTTGTTAGACCAGTTAGACCAAAAGTATATAAGACAAAGTTATGCAGTATTTCATGCTCTATCTTCTGGTATAAATTATTTTTCGAAGTTCGAACAAAAAGGTCGAAATATCCCCTAAAAACCCTATTTTCGGTATTTCGGGAAAATTTCAAACTTTTGATTCGAAATTCGAAAAATAATTTATACCAGAAGATAGAGCTTGAAATTCTGCACCAATTTGTCTTTTATACTTTTGGTCTAACTTGTCTAAGGAAAAAATATGCCTTTGAAAATGTTCTCTGAAAAAAGATAGATTGAAAATAAAAAACATTTTCTAATATCTGCCTACTCCTCTACACTGCTCTAACCGAAATAGAACCTCGCTTTGAGGATTTTTGAAAAAGTAAAAGGTAAAAGCATGGGTTTTATATTAGAGAAAATATGGTATATATCATTGCCCTTACATAGGTATAGTTGATGCCCACAGTGGGTCAGAATTCAGTAAACCGGCAACCGCATTGCCATCAAAAGTTAACTCGAATAGGGCATCCATAAATTATTTTTGTTGGACCACAATTCACACGGGATTAAATTCATCATTTTTTAGCTAATTAGTTAGTTAATTAAATGCTTTATTTTTTTGAAGTTAATTTTAATTTTTTGGTGCTGGATTGTCGTTGGGCTTTTTTTCATTTTTATTCATTCGCTTCAAAATATTTTTTCGTCCGACCCTTACATAGATGTAGTTGATTGCCCAGAGTGGATCATGGTTCAGCAGAGCGGCAAAATCATATTCACCAAAAGATACGATGTATTCATTGTCGAGCACCTTGATCTTCACATTCAGTCCATCATCGCTACGGTTCTTGAACCATTCTGTGCGATTAGAATCCACCTGCAGACAATTGAAATTCGATATCGATCTGGTTTCTTTATAATTCAATGGTTTAAAAGGCCAAAAAATCACCCAAAAAGTACTTTATTNTTTTAAGAAAAGTTCCAACCCCTTCAGATTGATGGAAACGGGCTTCCATTCTGATCTTCTCGGTCGTCACATCGATCACGAACATTGCCTCGCCAACTTCAAATTTTAATAAAATTGAATTTTCTTTTTCGTATTTCCACATGAAAATGACAAATTATTTGTTGAAATTGCCAAAAATGGAAATAGTCCGGGAAATTTTTAAAATCAAGCTTAGAATTAGGCATAACTTCAAAGAGCAAGACAAATATATAAAAATATTCCAAAAATTAAATTCCTTTTTTTGGTTTAATTTTTTGAATTCTCTTAAATAAATTCCTAATATTATGAAATTTTTTGAAAAACATATTTTTGAGAAAATTTCACCCTTTTTTCCAGGGAATATAAAAATTATACCAAAAAATAGAGCATAATTATTACCTTTTGAAGTTATGTCTGGGTTGGCTTTTAAAAAGTTTCCCTAGCTATTTTGGCACTTACAGCCTTTTTCTATATGTCCTATGCTATAAATGAGTTTATTTACATATGCTAATTGAAAATTAGAGATGGAATTATAGCAGAGAATATCGTGTTTTTATAGAATTTTTAAGGAATTTTGGCCCAAATAAAGTCCAAAAATAGATTTAGGTTTAAATGGTCAAAAATACTTCAAAACCAATTCAAAACATGTTAAATACATCCAAAGACTATAAATAATTAAAATAAAATATTTGTTATAACTTAACGCATCTCTATTGATAACTCACCCCCTGGAATCGGCTCAGGCATGTTATGCAATAACTGGATAGCGAATGTTCCATTATCTGAAACAAAAAATCAAATTTTTATTAAATAAAATCTATAAGTAAGTAGCAATAAAATTTAATTAATTACGCGTTAACCAAAAAAGTGACCCATATATGAGAAACTATTAATACCACGATCAGGATCAGTGTATATGAAATTTTACGGTTTTTTTGATTTGCCTAAATTTTTGTAGTGTATGAAAATAAAAAACCATAGATAGCAAAAAATCGAAATCATTTTGTTGTAGCCGATCTTGAATTTCAGCCGAAGTCAACTTCGGCTAGCCGATCTTGAATCCGAAAAATGACCAAAACAAAAACTTTTTTAAAAATGATGCTAGACCAGTACTATAAAAAGCAATTAGGTACAGAATTTTATGCTCTATCTTTTGGCTTGATTAAATTTTGAATTTTATTTAAAAATGTGAAAACTTTTAAAAATTACAAATAATTAAATTTTTCGAAAATTTCAAAAAATTTAAGGAAAATTTGAAAAACTAATTAGGCCAAAAGATAGAACACAAAATTCTGCACATATTTGCCTTTTATAGTTTTTGCCTAGGAAGCCTCAAAAAAAAGTTTTTGTTTTGGTCATTTATCGGATTCAAGATCGGCTAGCCGAAGTCGACTTCGGCTGAATATTCAGGATCGGCTACAACACATATATCTTTTGGAAATATGCAACGACGCTAAAAAAAACCGCGACTTTGGCCAAGTATTCATACAGCTACAAAAAATTAGTCATCTGACCATTTTAGGCCATTTGAGAATTTGGAATTTGTAAACATTTAAATTTCATTTTTTCACGGGCTAACTGGGAAGTTCCACCCCACCCTCCCCCCTGACGATGTGGTATTGTTAGAACCCAATGTACTGAATACATTTACCATTTATCGCCATGAATTATACCATTTACGGGAACCTACCCGACAATGTAGCAGCAATGGTGATATCGCAATCATTTCTGAGCGCATTGGCAAACTTGTGGGAGTTGGCCACCTGTGAAACATATACACTTACAGTATGCCAGCAGATTAACTCGACTTGATACCGTATACTCTTCACCGACCTCGTCAACGGGAACAACTGCTGGAGCTGTTGTTGTTGTTGTGGTCATTGTGGTTGGGGTTGTTGGAGTTGTTTGCGTCGTTGTTGCGTCCGTTGTAACTGTTGTTGTTGTTGTTGTTGTTGGTGTCAACACATCAGTTGTGCCCTCAGGTGTACTAGTCACATCAGCCTTATTAATAGAATGCATATAAATAAATTACTAAAATTGTAACCGATTTGAGTATATTGTGAGCAGCGTTTTTCTGCCCTTACTTAATCTGTTCCTGTGTTCTGTTCTCTTTTTCGCGCTTTGAGAATAGAACAGGAACAGAACACATTGAATTTTTTGGAACAGGAACAGAACAGATTTTTTCTTACAAAATTNGAAATGGGTCAAAATGAATTCACCCTAACCAAAAACTTTTTTGTTAGACCAGTTAGACCAAAAGTGGGAGGGGGGAGGGGGAAAAAGCAAAAATGTGCAGAATTTCATGCTCTATTTTCTGGTATTTTTAATTTTCCAAAATTCGGCCAAAAAGAGAGAAATTTTTTCGAAATAACTAAAAATTGTGTTTTTCATGAAAATTACGAATTTTTGGCCGAATTTCGAAAAATTAATAATATCAAAAGATAGAGCATGAAATTCTGCACATTTTTGTTTTTTTATACTTTTGATCTAACTGGTCTTATAAAAAAAGGTTTTGGTTAGGGTGAATTCATTTTGACCCATTCGAGGAAACGACACGGCACCTAAAATCTCATGTAATTGAATATAATATAACAGTTTGTATTAGAATCATTCATAGAAGAAATTTTTAAACCTGATGTCCTTATTTAGTGGTCTTAAGAGTTGCCAAGTCCTGCATTTCATAGAAATGGAACTAGAAAACAACGCAGGCATAATTAAATGATATTCGCAAATAAAAATGCAAAAAAGGCTCTTATTAAGAGTTTGGATTTGAAATGGCGCGCGATAAGACGAAACGTTTGCTGTAAATATTTATGTTCGTCTTATCCAGTTATGTAATATTCTTCTTTTTTTTTGTAAGATTTACGAATTATTAATCCAGTAAGTGCTTTAAAATCGGAAAGGAACTTGTAAAAATTTTATAATTCTTAAAGTGATTTTTTTCTTATTAGCTAATTCCTTGTTTCTTCTACTTCTGTGGGAATCTTCAGTTAATTTTTTGGCAAATTTTCTTTTATTAAGTAATGCTATGAAAGAGGAACCCGAATTTGCGCGACTCAGCGTTGGTCGGACAGCTTCCGGTGGCTTCGATGGTTTCCGGATTGATTGCGGAAATTCGAAAGCGACGCGACGGCTTGATGCTATGGTCGATAACGCCGTCCGACAGGGCCAACGGGTAGCAAATGTAGTGCATGCTGTTATAAATAAAGAATAAAATTTGCATTAGCACTTTTATGACTTTATTATTTTGGCGAAAAATTTTAATTGTGATTATATAATTAATCAAATAAACAATGAATTAATTAATTAAGGTGTTTTCTAAAATTTCTAAAAAAATAAAAATCTAAACCAAATTTAAGATCGACGAGGAATTTAATTTATATATTATTTTGATCTGGATCTGTTCCTATCTGTGCAAGGAATTTTTTTTATGCAAATATAGCACATTAATCCTTTTCAATCATTCGAAAAATTAAAATCCTAATAGTGATTAAAAACAATTATTGTAGCTCATCTTTAGTTTTGGCATTCGTAAAAAAGGTATCCTTCATATGAAAATTGCTGAAAATCTGGGTCAGTACCCGTTCCCATCGGTGCAAGAACGGTTGTTCTTCGGGAGCAATGGCATATATTCGCTGCAACCTTGCTTGTTCGATGGGCCTAAAATCAGAACTTCAGATCAGAATCAGAATAAGTCCAAATCAGAACGTGTCGGGGCTTCAGTTGGTTGTGGCCGCTCCATGGTGGACGACGACGCATTTCCATTTCCGCCGGTGGTGGAGGACGATGGGTCAGTGAGGGCTGGTGCTTAAAGTGGAAGCACATACCGTATTTCCTGTATTAAGTGCCCTTCCCTTCCCTGTAATAGTTCCCCCCCCCCCTCTCTATTGAAGAGGGGTTGCAAACAACACTTTGTCTGCTCTGATCTGACATATTGCCATTAGTCAAATAAAAAATTAGTTAACATGACAGTTCAAGTTGAATACCCTTGCAATGGCCGAACATTGACAAGGCAATAAAGAAGACAGTAAAGGAGATGGTGAACATCTTTTCTGCCATTTGAATAATGGCTAAAAAAGAAAAAAAAATAACCATTTTTACATGGATACAATCTCGACGGCCTTCTACTTTCATTATTATGCAATTTTGGCCTTAAAACGGATTTAATTATGTTTAAAAAATGAACAAAAATGATTTTATGAATGTAATGTGAAGAATAAATTCGCCCCCGATGGAATTTGTTCATTAAATGGACAAACTTTCTCATTCCCATGCCTTTTTTCGCTATGATTCATCCATAAATATGTAGTGTTGGTGGAATTCGACGAGCAAAATTTCATATAATTGATAGCCCAAAGGAATAGATCCGATTTATTATACATTTTTATAGAGTAATGATATAGGGTTGTAGGAGATCTGGATCACGGCCAATTCTCCGGATTGGTATTTGCAGAGTTGATCCCGATTATCTCGAAAGTTGATCTCGTATCCCGAAATCCCGTTTCAAAATCGGGATAGGGATTATCCCGAAATCCCGAGTAAATTGAAAAGAAAATCCAATCAATATCTAGAAAAAACATATTATTCAAATGCAAGAATGGTCATATTCTGCGTGGGGATGTTGTTCGGGATACTTTGGTCGGGAAAATTATGCCATTACACTGCCGAAGAAGTATTATATATTAGACCGGCGTTTCCAGGAAAGGGTACAGGACACAGGAGTTCGAAAATTACAGGACAATATCTTGTTAAAGAATTTATCCTGTACATGACTTATCTTGCACTTTTTTCTTTTTTTTACAGCAGTATGTACAAGATATTTTGCAAAACGCCAAAAAAAATTTTTGAAAATTTTTCAAAAATTTCGAGTTTCATGTTTCGCGAAATTTCGAGCTTTTTTGTTTCGAATTTCGTGTTTCGAGTAACTCTTGAGTTTCGCCCAGCCCTGATCAGGATCTCATCTGAAAACTAACGTAAGGAGGAAGTTTTATTTAGAAACTTTTTAAAAAATTTTAACCCTTATGGAGGATATAAACCGAACACATACCTAACTTACTGACGAGATCACTCACTGACTTAATCACTCACTGACGAATTCACTTGCTGACCAGATCACCGTGTACCAGGGGTGGACGGAATTCCGGGTTCCGGATTCCGGAAATTCCGGGGTTTTTTCAGTTCCGAATTCAGAGTTCCGGAGCACCCCTAAGAATGGCATTTTTGAAAAATAGTTCGTACTTTGGAGAAAATCGAAAAGAAGGGGAAAAATCGCAGAAAAATCGACCAATTATCTCAAGAAATTGGTTCCGTGAGCATAAACGTTCAAAAATTTCTCCGGCGGCCCATCTCGGTGCCGCCGGAGAAAAATTTGGGAAAAAGTTTATGCTCCTGCCCCCCATGCCGAAATCCTGGGTACGTTCCTGATGAGCGTTTGATTTGTTGTAAATTAAAAAATTATTTTCTGTTAATTTTTTTTCGCAACTTTGGGTATACATATTGGAACTAGGCCAGGGGAGAAAATTCCCAAGTTGACACCTCAGCCTTTTGATTTTGCTCCCACCTAATAATAGGATTAAAATGGAATTTTTCGATTTTAAATTAAAATTAACTTTTTTAAGTATATTATTATATCTTGTTAAAATCAACCTTATTTCAGAAGATGTTCTTTATTTGGCTTAAAATTCAATTTGAAAATGATTTTACTCTAATGATATAAGTTCTGATATAAAAATCAAGTGATTTCCGAAATCATAGATTTTTCTTAAGATAGGATAAAGTTGACGCCAGATTCGGATTCAGCACCCACGAAAACCCAGTGAGAATTTTAAAAATGTTTTATTTTTATTATTTAGTTAATTTTTTGATTTTTTGGTCGCGGTCCGCAAAATTCGGTCCGCAAGTTTCGCACCACCAATAGAACATTTTATGGTGGAAATGAAATAAGCAATTCCGGTGCTGGGACGTTAAAAAACAGCCACATGTGGGCGTTAAAAAACCGCCACATGGGGCGTTAAAAAAACCAGAACAAAAGGAACAAAAGGAAAAACATCGGATAGAGGTGTTGGGATAAAAATAAAAGCAATAAATCATATTATTGTGGGTTGAAAATTGATACTTGTTTAGTTTAGACCTATTTGTTCGAATTTTCATAGATCAATTTTTGATTGTAAGGTCGAAGGTCTTAACCCTCTCAAGGGTAATTATTTACCCTTTGCCAGAGAAATATTTTACAGTGTTTTCCGATGGAAAATTCGCAAAAAAGGACCTAAACCAGACATATGCCCAAAATAAGAAGATGATCTTACCTAATATACTCCCACCCCCCAGCTATACCGCGGCGGTCATACTGCGGTCGCTATAATTTGACTAGTATTGAAAAAAGACCTTCCTATCTAAAAACTCTAGAACCATACTTATCTATCGGGGTTTACAGACGAAGTTTTTACGTTTTCTCTAGTAGGCCTAACCGGTTGTAAAAAAAGTTATGGCCAAGTTAATCCAAAATCGTGGTCTTGGCCAAAGATCTGGACATAACTTATTTTCTACTTACTTAGCCAAATCGGATGTCTCTTTTGCCTTTATGTAGCAGACATTCTGGGCTATTTATTCATATCAAGATCTCAAAAATCTGCCCTTCCAGAATTAGGGTATATATACGGCTTGATTAAAATATATAAGGATATATAGTTTGTAATTGGATGGATAGAAGGAATAAACATGGAAGTTCTAGATTATTGGGGTATCTTGTTAAATTCCAAATGGCATCATCGCTTTAGCACTTCTTATCGCTCTTTCTGCAAAACCTTGGCTCCTCCATCAGATACAAATCGCCTTCTTGCAACTAAAGGAAAAGTTACATGAATTTTTACGAAATTGCTTTTATTTTGATTAGGCATTTATTAATGACATGAGTGTGAAATCCAATTCCGGATTCAGAACCCGGAATTTTAAAATTCGTACAGAATTCCGAGTCTCGGATCCCGGAATAAAAAATTTAGATTCCGTCCAACCCTTGTTAGTGTTTATATACAGTATACCAACTTACTTGGAAATATTCGATGGTGTAGGAGGGCGGACCATATACCGGCGCATAGGTGGCCACCCTATTTTTCCCTCCCTTGTCAAATATATGTAGCTTGAGCCCGTTTGAATATTCACGGTTGTTGTCCTCATTCTTGTGGGCCTTTATGTGAAGCACATACTCTTTGTCAGCCTGAAATATTAATTTTTGAGGGACTTATTAGCGGTGCTATGTCGTTACAAAAAAATCAAAACCCAATATGTTCTCCAAAAACTTTTTGTTGACTTATTAGACAAAAACTTCCAGCGACAAAATTGTGCAGAATTTTATGCTCTATATTATGGTAATTTTAATTTTTCAAAATTCGGAGCGAAGGTTCGAAATTTTTCGTAAATATCAAAAATAGAGTATTTCACCAAAATTTTGAACTTTTTGTTTGAATTTCGAAAAAAAACTGGTAGGTTCCGGGTTTTTGAGAATCGGAACCGGAACCGGAACTTTGGTTCCGGAGGGACCGGGAGTTCCGGACCGGTCCACTTAATCCTACTTTTAACTACCAAATGGAACGCTAAAATTCCTTCTACATAGGACATTCTTGAGATGAAAAGAAAAGTTTTATTTTTGAAGATTTTATTTAGAAAAGAATTGGAAAATTTTTCAAACAAAACTTATCTACTAATCCCCCTCCATTTAACAAATTTATACCCCCCTTCCAGAATTTAATAACATTTTTTGTTGGTTTTCAGACATTTTATACCGTCAATAAATACGGGACCATTTATTTTTGTCCATACTGAAAAGGGGCATCTTTAAAATAAGGGGCACTCCAAAGGGAGTTTAAAAAAAGGGAGCTTTTTATTTAAAGGAAATACGGTAAGCTCCAAGTGTTACCTACCTATATTCGGCCTATTATTATTATTATCTCTTGAATAATACCTGAAATGGTCGCTCTGCATTGTTCGGAAAATTTGGCTTTTTATTCTTTAAGGTTCTTTCATCTTCACACAGTCTCTCTGTGAGATTTTTCCACCTGCAAATATCGGCTTCAAACTTAACCTCTGCAACATTCGGCTTGATTTCCATACGAAGCATTACTTGGCCAACTAGAAGAATTATTTTGATTTCTCTTTAAAATGATTTTTTTTTTGCTTTTTTTATCATTTATAATCTAATTTTCGATTCAAATTGTTCGATTTTTCGAAATGCTCGATTCACCTCGAAAATTCCATTTAAAGTATTTTTTTCCATAATCCTCATATGTTACGATTTTTCGGACATCTTCAATTGCTAAGTTAGGACGCTTGATTTTTGGATTATATGAATTTAGAAGATCTATTTAATGCCGCTGATCAATAGTAGGAATTCGAAAACGACCATCCGACTTTTGTGGGCCTAACATTTGCGGATCCGACTTTTGTGGGATCCGACTATTGCAGATAGACGAAAAATTTAGAAAAAGGCATATTGAGTCTTGGAATGATGCCGGCGACTTGGGCGCTACGTTTGAAGCGCCGGTAAATATCAGCTGGATGAGCGTTTTTCATTATAGTGCATCCATTTTTTATTTCCATTTTTTGTCAGCAAAAGTCGGATGCGCTAAATGTCGGGTTCCGCAAAAGTCGGATGCGCTAAATGTCGGGTTCCGCAAAAGTCGGATGCGCTAAATGTCGGGTTCCGCAAAAGTCGGATGCGCTAAATGTCGGGTTCCGCAAAAGTTGCGGCACGACTGACAACACTTACAATCCGAATTTTTCCTCTTTGCATTGATCCATCCTGGATAGCCTCTGTATAGATTCATTGCTATGATGCCATTGTCACTTATTGCATGCTTCATCTTGTACGCGTCAAACTACAGCAGAGGCAACTGGGTTAAAAACTAAAACACGGGGTACACGGTTCCCCGGCACCACAACGGCCCGAGCTTAAAAAACAGGGGCAGGTTACTGCCGCGGCCAGAACCAAGGTCTACTCCGACGGTAAGCGGTTGTAGCTGAAATAGAAACTATTCTTGGTTAATTTATGACCCTCAATACAACAATTAGCTTGAAATAAATATGAGCCAATAAAATTTTTTGAAACTTTTAATCGATTGAATGCAAAAAATGTATTTTTGCAGAAAATCGCATCAAAATTGCAACAAATAATGGTTCACAACTCCGGCATCTTACCATGGTAATTCAAGATAGCAGCTTAATTATTTAAATAATTTTATAATATAATTTAAACAAGCATCAATTTTAAAATTTAATTAAAAAATGCTACCTTTCGATTCGTATTTTTCAAGAATAATTGCCGATTTATACATAAAAAAAGAATGACCTGCACAAAGTCCGCATACTGAAAATAATTCTATAAAAAGGCTGTAAATGAAGTTATGTTATGGTTTTTATCAGAATTCTGATTTTGGATCGAATGGATCGATTTTTAATAATTAAGAAATTTGAACATTTTGATCCAGAGTGATATTGGATATTAGCACATTATTTCTCCAAATAGCTTACCCTATTTCCTCTAAATAAGACCCTGTGTTATATTTTTCAGACACTCTTAAAAGGTGCTTTTATTTAATTAGAGCAAGTCTTATAAAAGATACTGGCTCTTTCTTTCAGTAAAGATTTTCCCAAAGGCATATTCTGGGAAATTTTTCAATTAGAGCAAGCTTAGGCTCATTTTGTAGCTAAATTGTTGCTCAACTTTTGGTTCAAACTCATTTCTCCAGGTCTATTTTGTATTAATATAATGAATTTTCTCTCTGTAATGTATTTTTTCATTTTTTAATCAGATAATTATGTAATTTCTTTTGATTTAATTAGGAAATAATATTTTTCTGTCTTTCTGATTTTAGACCAGAACCCATTGCGCTTTATTCCAAAAAAGGAAAATGTCGTGTTAATCTAAATTGCAAATCCTACAGAAAAAGGTTGATTTATGTATGTAAATTACAAAAAAAAACATTTTTTTTAAAGTTTCAAAAATTTTCAGGAATATTCAAAAAATTAAAAAGGCTAAATGTTTAAATTTTTTAGTGCCTCTTTAAAGTCAGTCTTGGCCTAGCAAAACTTAAAAAGTTTTAGGCCAAATTTTCGTCATTTTCTTTTTTGAACGTCCTGGCACCGTTTCTTAACACCCCAAGTGGTGATTGTTGGATTTATTTTTATTTTTTTATTAACGCAACCATTTGTGTGTTTTGGACTAAAGCGAAAACACTGAACAGGACAAATCATGGAGAGCCAACTCGTGGCGGTCAATTGGTGGCGGCCAACTCGTGGCGAAGGGAAAATGACTAAATACTCTAAACGACTAAAGAAAAAAATGCCTAAAAGGCGTCAAAATCGTAAAAATAATAAAATAAATAAAATAAAAAAGAAAAAAGACATGTTTATTAAATTTATAATTATTGATTTATAAATTAATAATGATTAAAAAAATTTTTTTATTAATTATAAATTAATTTCTTATATTATTTAACCCGGAAATTTTTAGACGGCTAAATTTTTTTTAAAGATTTATTTTTAAACATAAAATTTAAAATAGTATAATAAATTTTTAAATTTGAAAATTGTAATTTTGTTAAATATTTTACTTTAATTTTATTTTTAATATTTTTAATTTTTTTCTTTTTAGCTTTTTTTCTTTTGTCGTTTAGAGTATTTAGTCGTTTTCCCTTCGCCACGAGTTGGCTGCCATCAGTTAGCAGCCACGAGTTGGCTCGCCACGAGTTGGGGCGTACCACGGAACTAATACATACATCATGAGTGTAGAGCTCCCAATCTTCCAAGTCGTTTACATCCGGTTCTCTAAAGTTGCCCAATCCCAAATAGATTGTGTCATCAAAATTGTCCAGATTGTATTTCTCCCTAGTATGAACTTTTCGGCATTTTACAGTCTAAATTAATAAAAATTTGATATTTTTACGATCTTATCCAGCTTTAGAATTAGATTATTTCCTTTTTCGATCAAGCTAATAATTTTTTATGAACAGAAACCCACTGAAAACTTTTTTGTTTTTTGAAGAGTTATGCACAGGATTCATAAAAAGGAACACAATATGGCCAATCAGGCCTCGCCAAAGTTCTTTTTTTATTTAAACCAGCAGATCAGCCATCGCTTCAAAAGAAATTTGCCGAAAATTATGCTCGTAATTTTGGTTTAGAAATATTTCGGTTTTTCCATTAAATTTCAAAATTTCGCTTGGAATTTAGCATCGATATTCGAAAAATTGATCCATTTCTTAGTGTTTTGATCAAACCAATACCTGTGTTCGGATCTGCTAGATCCAAAAAATAAATAAAAAAAAATTACTTATTTAATGCAATAAATTACTCTCTGATGAAATATTACGATTGCACTATTCCCAACCTTTAGTTGTCGGCTGTATGTATTAACTTCAATGTCGATGGAATATGGAACTCCCACATAAATGCCAGATGATAACTTTAATTTGTATTCCATGGCATGAGTGCAAACTGGAAAAAAAAACAATTTGAAGGGACTTTCTCGCCCATGTATACCGTATTTCCTCTAATTTAAGCCCCGGGGCTTAAATTTTTCAACCCCCTCTCTGAGGGGGGCTTAAAATTGGAGGGG
>LDKF01000848.1:37063-49918 GCA_001026735.1 Rotylenchulus reniformis
CCGGGCCGGGCCTAGGTATCTCCGGGCCTGATTTCGTCCGGGCCGGGCCGGCCCGGACAGGCCCGGTAGGGGAAAATTTTTTGGCCGCAGCTCCAAAATGTAGAAAATTTTAATTAAAAATGAAATGAAATTTAAAAAAATTTAAAATTTTTTATTAATAAATTAATTTTAAAATTAATTCAAAATAAAAAAATCGAAAATTTTTCATTTTATCGGACACTCATAGGAGATGATTTTTTCATTTTTTTATAGAAACTCAAACTAAATAAGGGTTTTTTGTGGAAAGTTTTATTGGCAAAATTGGGGAGAAACATTACCTATCTTTATTAGCATTATTAACAACTTAAAAATTAATTAAAAAATGAGATTTAATTTAAGCATTTTGTTTTGCTTGGTGGCGGGGCTGTCTATGTGGTTTAAAGGGCCGAAACAGTAATTTTAATTAGAAGATTAGGAGTACCCTACTGATGAGGCCCGCTCCTATTTCTTCTATTTTTTATTAATATTGTTAAGTTAAAATTTATTTAATTTATTTTTTATCTAAAAAAAATTAAATTAAATAACCCCTTGGATCAACGCCCATTCTGACATTTTTGGATCAACGACCCAGCCCGAGTCCCGCCGTGGGTGAATGTTTTATATACTTCCGCCTGACTGAGGACATTGGCATCATGGTGTTGGGGCGTTCCAAAAAAAAATCAAAACCCAAATACATTCTCCAATTTTTTTAAAGCTTAATAGGTCAAAAGTTCTAAAAGGCAAAAATGTGAGAATATTATGGTCTATCTTCTGGTATTTTTAGTTTTCGAACAAAAAGTTAGAAATTTTTTGAAAATATCGAAAAATAGGATATTTCACGAAAATTCTGAAGTTTCCATTCAAATACTAAGGCTTTGGCAAAACGTTAGACCGCTGGTGGGACTCTCCAATCCGGGAGTGTTCTTATCCACTAAACTAAATAGATGGGGGAGGGAATCACTCTGGTGGGAGACATTTCCTCTTCTCCCTTACATAATTTTTTCCTATAAAAATTATTGGTATCTAAAATTTGATTTTCTTTTTGAACTTGTAAAAATTTTAATTCATAATAATAAACATAATGATCTTTGGGTCAATGGCATATAGACTCCCCAAGCATGTAGAACCATCAAAAAATTAAAATTTATTTTTATATAGGAAATAAATTTATAGAAAATAATTTTATAGGAGCTGAAAGGGCGCAACAAATTTTGTTCACTGACGAAATCCGTTTTATGCTGAAAAAAAATTTAGATTGGAGCTTTTCAGAACAATCGATGGATAAAATTTAAAATTTTTCTTAGGGATTTTGAAGTTAAATTAAGGGTTGTTTTTTGTTGAAAAATCCTACATAAATTTCTTTTAGGTGGCTTACCAGTCATGTCGAATTTTGGGCAACCCTTCAACAAAAAGACACCAATAGCTCCACCCAATTTGAAGTGTAAATCCCAAAAGTTTATCTTTGTCGGCTTCATCTCGTCCAATTTATATGACCAATCAATTGACGGTGCATTTCGTGGCGCCTTTTTTATAAAATTAAAAATTGTTTTTTAATATTAAAATTTTTATTGAATCAAATTACAAATGCACTGTGGCTGGGTTCACAATGCACATTAACTGGCATCTTTCCAATAAGCTTCAAATCACCATAGATCTGCAATTGATCACTTAAGCAGCTTAATACATTTTTTAAAACTTTCTTGACCAAAACGGCGAAAAGCAAATTGAGAAAGAATATTCCAAAAATTTTCTTTTATTTTTTTGAATTTTCCATAAAAATAGCTTTTAAGAGATTTGAATAATTTTCGGACAATTTAGAAAATAAATGTACAAACTATATAAAATTATAGGTTTTCTGCAAATACGGGTGTGCCAAAAGCCCTGCCCCGTTCTTTTCATTGAGAAGATGGATTGTTTACCAGTTTTTTTATTTAGAAGCCCATTCAGTTCTCTAAAAAGTCTAGTTCCTGAATATCGGAAAATTTTCCAACTAGGAAACAAGAACAAGAGCCTCCAAAATTACATTTCTTCGTCTCTAGATGGAGAAAAATTTTGATCATAAATTTTTTAAATTAATTTGAGAATGAAAGTTTGAAAAAGAAAAAGAGCAATATATTCCCTACAATTACATTTAAAAATTTCCATTTTGGTTGATAAAAAAGTTATAAAAAATATTATCACTCCATAGCTGTGGCGCAAAAAAAAGAATAAAAAAAGCAAAAAGGAATAAAAAATTTTCAGAGCAATTTCGTTGCTATTTTTATTCTTATGGCGGGAGCTCAAAAATTATTAAATTTTTATACTCTATTTTGTTGCGCATATTTTGACATATTTGATTGTAAGTTGAGCAATTATGTAATAGTTATTCACAATTTAATAAGGTGCAGGATTTATGGCTCACCCTTAGAAAATCTTTTAAGTTTTGATTTGGCCAAATTGGCACCTTTGTAATTCTGAATATGACATTTTTTGAAAAGTGCATGCAACGATTTTTTCCTACCCCCTGCTGTCGGTGATACGATTTATTGTTCTGTGGTTTTTGAAATTAGCCAAGACATTTTCGCCATTGCAAACTAATTCGGACACACTTGTACTCATTATGTAGCGAATTTTTTTTGTCCTACCCTATCTTTTCTCATCACTTCTATAGGTTTCCATTTGAACCGTGTTATATAAAATGACACGCAACTGAACTCAAAACCCCCAACACCATTCATTTTCCGGAAATTCGCACCAAAATTTATTTCGGTCCCTTACATGGGTATAGTTGACGGCCCAGAGTGGGTCAACATTCGTGATATTGGCCAATAATTTGTTATCAACAAGCACTGTGTAATTGTTGTCAAACACTCTGATCTCAATTTCGATACTGCTTTTGTTGGTGCCCGCAAACCATTTCCCGCGTAATAAATTCTAAAATAAATAAAAATATGCAAGCGCAAATTTCTTTGTTTTTTTCGAATTTTGATGGATTGAAAATTAGCCACTACCCCAGAATGATTTTAATCTTGATAAAATTATCAAATAAATAATCCAGGGAGTCTAAACTTATTAGGTAAAGGGAAACTTTGTGACCAAACCACTTCGCGACCCGGTCGCGAAGTGACAGTCCTATTTCACGAACATTTTAGGGACACTTCGCGACCACTTTTGGCTGGTCGCGAAATGTCCCAAAATATCCCAAAATAAAGATGGCCGCGATGTGTCCTTTAGTTTTTTTATATTTTTCGGTCCAAGGGACGCGACCAACTAACTATTGAATGGTCGCGAAGGGGGTCGGTCCCACTTGGTGCTGGGTCGTTAAAAAAAGGCCCAATGTGGCCAGTCTGGCCTAAAACTTTTTTGTTAGACTTGCTAGGTCGAAAATAAAAAAACCATCTGCAGAATTTAATTCTCTATCTTCTGGTATTTTTAATTTTTCGAAATTCGAACAAAAAGTTCGAAATTTTTCGAAAATTTCGGGAAAATTTCGAATTTTTTGTTCGAATTTCGAAAAATTAAAATACCATTCGAATCAGCATAAAATTTGAACAATTTTTGTCTTTTATGCTTTTTGTCTAACAAGTCTAACAAAAAAGTTTTAGGCCAGACTGGCCACATTGGGCCTTTTTTAACGACCCAGCACCGGTCACTTCGCGACTGGGGTCGCGAAATGGGAGTAGCGTTCAACTTAATAAGGTAAGTACCCAATCTTTTGTCCAGATATTACCGTTGAATTGGAGAGTCGTGTGTGCAGTTCAATGTCTTTTTCCCCCACATCCATCACAAACATTGTTTCACTAACTGCCAATTTCAACAAATTTAGTCGTGTATAAGATAATATAAATTATATTAGTTCATAACTTACGCCCTGGAATTGGCTCAGGAGTGTTAGACAACAATCGGACAGCGAATGTTCCATTCTCTTGAACAAAATTAATTTTATTAGTATCGAATTCATAAAAATGAAGAACCCACAAGTCCAAATAGAATATAAAATTTTTATATGATAGGTATTTTTGCTTTGACTGGTGCCCAATTTTATATGAATCCAAAAATTTAAAATAAAGCGCTAAATTAATGACAAAATTTTCGTTCGCTGAATTAGTAAATTCCCGCCACTTAAAAAATGGTAAAAAGTAATAAGAGAAGATTTCTATGGAGTTTAATCGAACAACATACTCGCGAGCTTTAAGCAAGCAGATATGATTTAAGACTTTAAGATGATGATTTAAGACGGATCTTTTAGGCACGTGAGATCCAATTTATTAGAAAAATATGCAAAATGTTTAGTTTTTCGAGCAAAAAGAAATCTTTGTTAATAATTTAAAAAATAAAATTGCAGTAACTGGTCAGATATTTCCTATTAGCCTATTTCCTATTAGCCTATTATAATCGAGTGTAAGACCGAAAAAATTAAAGCAAAGATTCTGGGTCAAAACAATTAAAATATAAACTACTAAATATACTGATCCATTTTTTACACAAGTTGGAAATGGTTTTTTTATTTGAAACGAAAAAAAGTGCTCATTGAAACGAGAGAATGCTCATGAAAAAGTGTTGAAGAAAACGAAAAGAGTGCTCATGAAAAAGAAAATGGGTGCTCATTGGTACTGTAGCACATCCGCTAACTTTTGGGTAATAAAAATAATAGATCAGTATCAGCCGAACTGTGGCATTTATCGGATACATACTCGGAAGTGGGTCGGCAATTATGGTGATCACACAACCATCTCGGAGTGCGTAGTTCAGCTTGTAGGAGTTGGCCACCTATTATAGGTAGAAACGGCATGAAATCTGCTGGATATCTATGTAGATGTGCCCATATTACAGACCACTTTGTCCCGAGAAACGGGTGGAGCTGGTGTTGTCAGGATTGTTGTTGTTATGGTCGTTTGCTCTGTGGTGGTTGGTTCTGTCTGAAAAATTTAGTAAAATAAAGAAAAAATTTCCAATAATTTTAAGGAATTCGGCAAATAAAATCCAACAGTCAGAACATAAAATTCTGCAATTTTGCCTTTTATTTGTAGTAATTGTGAGTATTTGCCCTAGTAAGATTTCAAAAAATTCTGTTTTACTTTGTATTTGGCACTTTTTAACTCACTAGCACCGAGACGGAGACTTCCATGAGGATGTCCTTGTGGTCATTATTTTGTATAAATAATATTAGCGTAGTAAATTGCTCAATATATCAGAACTGATTAAATTAAATCACCGTTGTTGTTGTTCCGTGATTGAAAGCCAATTCAACCAACAACATCACATAATAGTCATCCAGAAATGCGTCAGAACGTGCAGCAAATTCATCGCTTGACGAAAAGATAAGAAACTACACGGAATAACCATATTTCATTCGCAGAAAAATTTAAAAATCTATTCATACAAATATAAAACTGAATTTTGAATTTCAACTTTTCCCTTTTCCATATCATTTAGAAACTTAATTAAAATCCGCGCCAGAAAAATGTGGAAATCTGGCTTTCTTTTTTGGAGGTAGAATGTTTCAAAGCGATTGGTTGATGGCGCTTTGGCGCTTCCTTCCTCTTTCCTCACCTTGTTCTTTCTCATCGAAGTGGGCAGTCACTCCTTGGAGTGGGCGTGGCCCTCCACCTTCTCCAAATAAATAGCCCCTCCAAATAGCTCATTCCTCACAATTGTGTGATCGCGCGTAAATTTATCCTATGCAAACAAAAATCGCTTCAAAAAATACAACTTAGAGGGATTTTCACATTTTTCTGACTCGGATTTTACCAGCGATATGATTTTTAGGTACTAAAACGTAAATTAGGTACCTAACATATCTTACGTTTTTATCCATAATGTTTGCTAACCACCCCCCCCCCCGAAATTGGTAACTTTCACGTTTTTATTGCAATTTTATGAAGGGATTTTGACCCGAAAGATCCTTTTTGTATATAGGTCTTGGAAATATTTTAAGTTCATCTAAAAATTATGTGGGTACTTCTCTAGTTTACCCCCCTGGAAAAAATAAAATGGATTTTTCTCGCCAATTTTATCAATTTTAAAAGTGATCCGGTGGTTTTCGCTTATGCTGAGTCCAAATATGATGTCAGATTTGTCATGAGATTTCATCTAATCTATGATTTTGTCATTTTTTAATTTTTTTTATATAAAATCAGATTTTGTTCATGTACCTCAAACAAATTTTGAAAATGTTAAAATCATAGATTTGATGAAATCTTATGATAAATCTGATATCAGATTTGAATCCAGTTTGTGTGAAAACCCCCGGGCCATTTTAAATTGCTAATTTTATCGGAGAAAAATTATTTTATTTATTCCAGGTAGAGGGGGGGGGTAAACTAGAGAAGTACCATTATGTTTATTAAATAGGAATTTGAAAAATTGATATCATTCCAAATTTTCTTTTCTCAAAATTATCATTTGAAAGGCAAATTTCTAATATATTTTTTTAATTTCAAAATATGAATCGTCATTATCTGCACCATTAGGAATGAAAATTATAATCAGCGCAAAAAATCGGATAAAGTTTCAACTTATTTTTTGCCCTTCGTGATTTTGACACGGAAGCATGTTGCGTTTAAAATATATCGTTGTCTGACTTCTTTTTCTCTGTTCGTTTACTCGTCCTATAACATTATGCAATAAGGAATTCGCTTCAAATTCACGAAGGTTCAAAGCTGGTCAATCAGTTCTCAATTTTCTTTTTAAATTATTTTTTCGAAAAATAACCTGTATTGACTTCCATCAGGACACTTTCCAGCAAATGGTTCTGATTTGGTGAGAAGCATCTCGAAGCGGCGGGACAATTTATTATTGCCGGGAACAATTCGACGTTGGGCAAGAGTGCCAGGAAAGCAAATCACTTCGTTGCTATTTTGGGTGAAAATGCCAAAAAAAATATATTAACAAAATAAATGTCAGATATTTGCAGCCCATTCTTTATGTAACTTATTAGTTTAAACGGTTCCAGTAAAAATTAATTTAAATTAAACTCTAACATAGAGCAAAAAATATCTATAAATTGAGCCTAATCCCATCCAAATTGGTCCATTGTGAAATATTATGGCTAAAATACTAAATAAGAGTTTGGCAAAATGCATTAGTTTATCCATAACTTTTCATAGTGGACCAATTTGGATGGGATTAGGC
Organism: Rotylenchulus reniformis; assembly: GCA_001026735.1. Classification (NCBI taxonomy): domain Eukaryota; kingdom Metazoa; phylum Nematoda; class Chromadorea; order Rhabditida; family Hoplolaimidae; genus Rotylenchulus; species Rotylenchulus reniformis. The sequence goes on from LDKF01000848.1 coordinate 44,195, forward strand.
TCAATTTAGGCATAGCTAATATTTTATAGGGTAAAGCGGGATCAGAAACCTAGCAGGGTTCCTTATGTTTCGGGATTGTGGATTGAAATCCCGAAATAGCGAATCCGATCCCGAAGCTGGGATCCCGAATTTCCGGATTTCAATCCCGACCGTGTGGGATCCCCCGATCCCGAAAATCGGCCAGGACCCCGATCCTCCTCTACCCTAATTTTGCTTTATTTAGTTGCGTATTTAATAAATGGAGAAAGTCCGCTACCACTTGGCCTCATGGAAGAGTCCGGATTAACATATTTTTTTAGACACCAACTCATTTCTCTCTGGCCATCTATGAATTTGGCCAAAACAATTTATTTTGGCCATAACTTTTTCCACAGTGGACCCTTTTTGATGATATTTGACTCATTTTATAACTAATTTACTCTTTTTTGACATAAAAATCACTTTTATAGATTTGATTTGAACCGTGTTATAAAGAGACCCCAAATATCTAAAAACCAAATAAATAAAACACCTCAAAATTTAAAAATAAAAAACAAAGGAATTAAAAGAAAAAATTGACAATAACACTGAATTGTGGAATAAGAATTCTTTATGGAAAAATTATCCAACCTGATCTCATTCCTGCATTTGTATTGTTTATCATACTTCAAATTTTGTAAAAGATTTTTGCAATAAGTAGATCCGCCTAAAACATAAAATTTAATTTATCAAATTTGTTTTTGAATTTCAATTTTAATTTTTTTTTCTTACTTTTTTTAAATTTTTTGATTAAATTAGGTATTGCTTAATAAAGTTTGTTGACAAATTTAAAAATTGTTGAATTTTCCAGAATCCAAAGTTAATTAAACTATTTTGGCCAAACTTTATTCCTTTTTGGCTTTTAATTTTAATAGTTCCAATTCCAACTTCTCCAAAAGCTCAAAAATGATCGACTAAGAATCAATTTTTTTTAAATCGGAAGCATAGAAATCCTGGACGCATTAAATACATCCTCAAACCAAAAGTCCTTCGATAGGCAAAAAAGAAAATATGAGCATTTTTGTTAAAAATAGTTTTGAGATTTCCGTGAAAAGTGGTGATTCTAAGGGTCCTACATTGATCAGAATTAATTGCAAATATTCTTACAATGGTCAAACATTGTTGTCAGGGCAATAATGAAGAGAGTGAATAGGGAGAGGAAGTTGTTTGCGGCCATTCTGACAATGAGATGATGGCGTTTAAAAAGATGGAATTTTATTTTTTTATTTTTAATTAAAGGGATCAGAAGTGCGAGGCATTTGGGCGCAATTTATCTCACTAAAATTTACAAAAGACCTACTTTATTCTCTAATAAGAAGCGGTTTTGATGTTTCGAAGGTATTATATCAATTTAATACTCATCTATTGAACAGGATTTTAATAAAGTTAATTGAATTTTGATTGAAAAAAAAACATTAAAAATGCATCCTTCGATAATATGGTCTTTCCCTCCGTCCCATAAAATTACCACATAATAGAATTTTTTCATTTTTTTAAATTTCTAACTAATAACTCAAAATTGAAACATAATGAATGGCGCTCAAATGATCAATCCTTTTTGTTATAATTAGTAGGCAAATATAAATAACTTGTTATTTTATTGTTAATTAATTGGCAAAAAATGAACATCATTTGGCCAATGGGCCAAAATATCTTCGCTTGACACCTAATCGAGCGCATCTCTTGGCCAATTTGCCAATTCACATCCCGTTATCAATCGAACATTTGATTAAATTGCCCCATTCCCATGCCCATTTACTATGATTCATCGCAAATAGTAGTGCTATTGGGAAATCTGATCTATTTGGAGATGATCAAATTTCCTGTATTTCGTTAATTCAAAAGAAATTTTACGATGTTGAAAATGATTTAAAATAGCTACATATGATAGGTATATGTATTTTAAGGTTTCATTTTTAGAACATTTTCTAACTCTCTAAAGGGTTCTAAAGGGCATGATCTTGGACTTCTTAATTTCTAATGACCAATAACTTTGGGTCGTTAGAAAAAAGTGCAAATGACCTAAAAAGTGACGAATAATGCGCTGCCTATGAGAAGATGATACTACGAAATGACTAAAGGTGCAGAACCACTAAAAAGCGACCACTTATACTAAAAATAATTAAACAAATTATTTAAAAGTATTTAAAAGTAATAAAAATAATAAATAATATAATAAGCAATATTTATGTCAAAAAACCGGCAATTCTAAAGAATCAGTTTCTCAAAAAAATTTACTACCATCATAATCGACTTCATAGAGGTTACTTTTGACGCTGAAACCGATTCTGACGTCCAATTTGACGTAATGCATCATCTGACTTCACTTTTTGACGAAAAATTATTTTTTCTTAAAATCATCGAAAATGTCCTCCATTTCATCATATCATATAATAAAACTTAGATTTTTTCATACTTCATATTCATTTTACTCTGCAAAAAATGGATCAGAGCTAAGAATTTCGCGCTTGCGCACTAATGTAATTGTACCATTTGTGTCATGAATTAGATCAGTGAAGTAAAAATATTCATTTTGCCTTTGCTAGTAAAAAATATGAAAAAATTGAAAAATAAAAAATTTTGTGAAAAAATATTTTTGACGTCAGCATCAAGTGACGTCAGATGACGCATTACGTCAAAATAGACGTCAGAATTGGATTCAGTGTCAAAAGTAACCCCGGGAAGGATACTGATTCTTTAGAATTGCCGGTTTTTTGACATAAATATTTAGAATTGCCGACATAAATATTGCTTATTATATTATTTATTATTTTTATTACTTTTAAATACTTTTAAAATAATTTGTTTAATTATTTTTAGTAAAAGTGGTCGCTTTTTAGTGGTTCTGCACCTTTAGTCATTTCGTAGTATCATCTTCTCATAGGCAGCGGATTATTCGTCACTTTTTAGGTCATTTGCACTTTTTTTTCTAACGACACAGCACCCTTCCGACTGACAATAGAATATTCCCTTGTATTGTAAGAGATACTTCAGTTTTCGGTTGATAGCATAAGCGAATAAGTTCGATTTTTATCCAGGGTGAAAATTGGATTAAAGGAAGAAAAAGATTAAGAAGGTAAGTTGGGGCCGAACAAAAGTTAAACATCTGATATATGGCGTTGGAAATAAAATAAATAAATAAAAGTAATAAATTATATTAGTGTTGAAAATTGATACTTGTCTAATTTAGTCCCATTGTTCGAATTTCTTTCTTAAATCAATTTTTGGTTGTAAAATAAACATCTAGGCTCGGATGACACAAAAACTGCAGTGATGTGGTCAACGCTCGGGAATGGCCAAGTGGATTAATCTAGTTTGGGCTGGTTAGAGAGGAGGGACCTAAAAGTTTGAATCCTCTCGAAGGAATTTTTTCCATTTCGAAAAATATTTTTCGATGTTTTTCTAAATATTAGAAAATTCGAAAAATGAGGACCTAAACCAGACATGTACCAAAAAATAGAAGCTTAGTAATGGATTTGGATTGCAAAATCAGTGATTACGGAATATGAGGGGGGATCAAAAATTATGATAGAAGGCATGGGAATAATATAAGGCTGGATTGGAACACATAAGGATATATCTGGATGAAATAGAAGGCATAAGCATGGGTGTTAAAAAAAATATCCGGATTATGGGGGTATCGTTCAATTCCTCATCGCTTTAGCACTTCTTATCATCCTTCTTACAAAACTTGGGCTCCTCCATCAGCACCAAATCACCACTTTTCAACTAGAAAAAAGCATGAATAATTATCATGAAATTATTACTTCGATCAGACATTTTCAATGACATGAGTGTGGATATGGATTATACATATTCTAAATTATTTCACGTATTGGGGTGCCTGTGCTCGACAGGAATTTTGAAACTTCAAGCTCTTTATCCCAAGAAAATTTATCACTTTATCGAAAAGAGAAATTCGTTGAGAAGTTTCAGTTATTTAGAGACCGCCGGAGAAATTTGATTAAAATTTATAAAAAAAACTGAACTTTTCAAGATACGGATCTACATGTTTGGCAATGTTTGGCTCGGTGCTAGGGCGCTAAAAAAGTGCCAAATGCAAAATTTTGGCTTAAAAGTTTTTAGACTTGTTAGATAAAAAGTATAAGAGGCAAAATTGTTAAGAATTTTACGCTGATTCGAATGAAATATTTTGCTTTTCGTAATTCGGCCAAAAAGTTTGAAATACCCCTTAAAAATCGTATTTTTCGGTATTTCGGGAATATTTCCAACTTTTTGCCCGAATTTCGAAACACAAAATATATCATTCGAATCAGTGTGAACTTCTGAACATACTTTTTGTCTAACAAGTCTAACAAAACAGTTTTAAGCCAAAATTTTGCATTTGGCACTTTTTTAACGTCCTAGCACCGTTTGACTTGCCGATTCGCCTATAATATACCGTAATTATATTAATTTTTAAAAAATAAAAAAAGTATATATCCACTAGTTTCAGGGATTTTTGTACGGCCTAAATCCAATCAATACCAATAAATTGATATTGGTCAAAATATTGATAAAGGTTTGGTATTGAAATTAGTATTTTAGTACAATATGATACCAATAATCAAAAAATAGTCTGGGTATTAAATATTGGTATTGTTTGTTCACAGGATGTTCCCAAAAGTTCTCGGATTTTTCAAAATTTTCGCAGATATCATAAAAAATAATAATCAAAAAATTGAGATCCAATCCAATACCTATAGAAGATATTGGATATCCAGATATCCACCTACTTGGAAATATTCGATAGTGTAGAAGGGCGGACCACCAGACGCAGTGTAAGTGGCCAACAGAGTTTGCTTGGTGTCGTACACTTCCACTTGGATCTCGTTTTCATATCCAACCTGCTCGGGCTGGGGTTTGTTGTTCTTGTGGGCCTTTATGTGAACCACATATTGTTGGCCGGGCTGTAATTATTTTTTGACGGACTTATTAAGAATAGAATTCGACCAATGACAGAAGTACGTTCACGAACTTCAAGAAGTACGTGATGGGCTTTTTTTTGTCGATAAGCGCTAATTCACTTTCTACGTGTTTAAAAAAAATTTCCCATTTTTAGTACGTGCACTAACTTCATGAAGTACGGCGTGAGTAATATGTTAATTCAGGTACAGTATTTTTCACGTCTTTTTAGTACGTTACATGTATACCCCCTACTTACCGGTACATGACACTTGTACGTGTTTACTCAAAATGTCGATCTCTAGTCATGAATATCTATTATTATTTTTTTGCCACCAAAAATAGTGACCATTTATTCATATAATGGTATTTCGTTTCTCACAATTGCAAACTTGGTTTATAGTAAATATTGTACTTTATCGGAGATTTTTTATTTTGTTTTCATTGGAAAAATTTTTTAGATATTTTTTCTTAAAAAATTTAATCAAAAAAATTTTTTTTCACAAAAAATTAATTTTTTTTTACATATTATTAGAAGTCATAAAGGGGTTTTAACATATGCTGAATTCGAATCTGATGTCAGATTTGTTATATGATTTCGTCAAATCTATGATTCTGTGTTATCTTTTACAATACAAGTATTAAACAAAATTGAAAAAAAATGAACAAATCATTTTTTTATGAAAACAGGTGACAATCTGATATCAGATTCGGACTCAAAACATGTCAACAACCCCTGCTGAGTTCTGGTTAAATTTAGCAAGAATTTTTTTTTAAATCAGGGAGGGGGGGGGGGTAAAC
>LDKF01000849.1:0-19940 GCA_001026735.1 Rotylenchulus reniformis
AGCGTCAAAAATCACCCATGAAGGGGACATTTAAAGAAAATTATCACTAAATTATCACCTGATTATTTTTGACGTCCGCGTCAAAAAGTTGCGTCAGATGATGCAGGACGTCAAAATGAACGTCAGAATCGGATTCAGCGTCAAAAACTGGCCCTAGGATGTGAATTTGGGCTACATATTTTTAGGCCTTCGATATTTATTTTTCAAAAAGGGGGGCTACAAACTCCAGTATTGCCCACAGATCTTTCATTTCATAATTATTTTTATAAGCAATTTATATTTTAAATTTTTAATAAAAGTTGTTACAAAATGTGAGTAAAAATCAGCGTAAAAATTCCATCGAATCGGGAATCTTTTTTCGCTCCATAATTTTATAACGCGAAAGCATGCTTTTGGGGGAATTCTTTCTTTTTCCTGAGGAAAAGGGGAAAATTTCCTCTTCCTCTCTATCAATATCAATTAATTAAAGGAAAGATTCGCTTCATAAAATTATAAATTCAAAGCATTTCAATCGGCGCACGATTTTTTTTTATATTGTAGTGATTTTGTTTAATTGCCATTTATTTCTGCGGCGGATTACACTTCCATTCAAAACAAGAAATGGCCGAGCTTGTGGAAACAATTGAGGTTTTTTATTTTCATAGAATTAATAATTTTAAATTTTCATAGGACCTCCAATTACGAGCGCTGCCTCGGGTCCGCGTGTTTGATGCGCAACAAAATTTGCAAACGCCGGCCGCCTCCACCAACCGGGTGGCCTGCTCGTCTCGCTTCGGCATTTGCGTGTTGGCCGACGGAAGCAACAAGCTGTATTCCTGCACTTGTGCAGAAATTCATAAATTGGGCCTGCAACAACAAGGCCTTTCGGCGGAAGAGACATCGGCAGTGCCATTCCGCCAAATTCAACACCACAACCCGCAGGCATGTGATGCGAAAATCGCATAGTTTTTGGAAATTAAACAATATTTTTGGATAAAAATTCAGGAAAAAAAATTTATTTGGATTTAAAAAATTTATTTGGATTTAAAAAATAATATGGTTGAAATTTTTCTCTCATACCAAAAATGATATTTTTTCAAATAATTAATTCCGGCATAACATTATAAAAAAGAAGTTTTTTACTAAAAAAGAATGTTTACTGCCGCTACTTGAGGGGTAAAGTTATGAAAAAATATCATTAAATTTAAAAATTGATCCCTTTAAGTCCCAAATTGCTTCCATTGCTGTCAATGCCGATGGGTCAACCCTGGCGCTGGCATTGAACACCCCAAATGGGCCATTTGTCGAAATGTATGATGTTGTTGCGTTTGCGCCCACCGCACAACAACAGGTGCACTCATTTAAATTTTTTTTTGTTTTTCAAAAAAATTTCCCGCTTGTCCTTAACTTTCCAATTTTCTAGCCCTTCCCACTGGCCAGCATACGGTTGTCATCCAACACAAATCAGCAGCCGCCCGGCACCAGCCTTGTGCAGCAAATCGAGTGGAATCCAATAGAGCCGGACGTATTTGCGGCGCTGACCAGTGACCACACACTTTGCACCATCAAATGCTCATTGGAAGTAGGATTTATGCAATTTAAGTCCATATTTTCCGGAAAAAATCTCGTGAATTTTTTCACAGCTAAAACTTTCTGCAGCATAATAAATATGAAAGACCTTATAACAGTATAAAAATTTAAATAGGAAAATCACATCTTCATCCTCCAAACTCCTTGTTCATTGGTCAGAATCCCCTTCAGAAAATCTACCACTGATTTTTTTTTGGCATTTTCTGCCAGTAAAAAGACATTGCATAATTATCGAATAGAATTTAGGATTATTAAATTTCCTTAAAAAAATCATCGAATTGTACATAAAAAATCAAATAAAAAATTTTAATGAAAAATTATTTAATTTATTATTAATATTTTTAAAATCAGATGGGCTCCTCCTTCGCCATTCTGGGCCTCCTCGACACCAACATCAGTGCAACTTGCGTTTGCTGGAGTCCCAAGGGCAAACAACTAACCGTCGGCGACTCACTTGGCCGAATTCATCAACTGAAACCGGACTTGTCCCCTGTGCGTACCATTGAGGCACCGGACAAAATTCCAATTTTTGGTGGGTATTTATTATCTATTTACTTTTTAATCAATTAATCCGTTTTATTTTCGTAATTTTTCTCATTTTCTCTCCCTCACTACCCTTACAATAAATTTTATCCTTTTTTAATTTACAAATTAGAAAAATCCTTTTTTGACGAGTTTTTTTTAAATCAATTTAATCCATTTCATTTTTTCCTTTTTTTATCCAACTTTTTTCATTTAACGCCTTTAATTTTTTTACACACACTTTCCCCCATTTTTTTTTTAAATTTTCAATCAATTTTTCCTGCTACTTTTCCTATTTTCTTTTTTATATTTTTATCATTTTAATTTCTGTTCTTTATTTCACTCGATCCTGAATAATTTTATTTTAACTTTTTATTTATTTATTTTTCTAATTTTAATAGAGAATTGCTCGACTTGGCATTTTTTGTAGAAGTTTTTTTGGTCGTTTTTGCATATTCTTATTAATGAATTTTCTGATGCCCAGGTATGGAGTCCCGCTTTTGCTGCACCGGCGTGTTCTGGCTGTCCACCACGGAGTGGCTCGTGTCCCATTGTCCTGCTGCTGCAACTTCCATGTCCATCTCCTCCCCATCTCCGTGCAACATTGCCCTGTTGGTGGTCAAGAAGCAGCAGCCGCCCAAATGGACCCATCACGGGGACGTGTTGCGTACAGCGAAGGGTTCCGTGTCATTTTGCCCCATGCTGGATTGGCATATGGTAAGGGTAAGGGCGCCGGAAGGGGTTTGAGCTTTGAGGTGGCCAAAATTCCTCTAGACACCCTCTTATCCAGTTCCCAATCCCCTCGAAAAAATTGACCAATTTCTTACAGAATGGGTCCAATTTTTCAACAAAAAAAACCGATGAACTCTATCGGGAAATGAGAATCTCTCCTCTGAAATGCCAATTTGGGGGAAAATAAATTTTTGATAAAATTTCTTTGCTGTTTTTCTATTTTATTTTGAGTTTTGGCTTAATTTATTATTATGCCTTTTATTTTAGATCTATTTTGGGCTTCGAAAAATATCGAAAAAACCTATCTTGCTGGTTTAATCATGTTTTGGACGATTCTTAAATCATTTACTCAATGTTTTATCATGTTTAGGCCTAATTAACTCTATAATTATAATATGTATTATTAGTTTTAAAGCAATTTGTTTTCAGGTGATCGTGTACTCCTCGGATTGCGCTTCGGTGGTGCTGTTCGGTTTGCGCGGCGAACATTGGGTTCGGTTCGAATTCGAAGCATACGACATCGAAATGCCGCTGACAGCCGACAAACGGTCCCAAACCTTTCCGCTCGGCGCTCGCCTTGACCTCAGCTCAACCTCCCAAATTCATCTCGGGGACGGGGCGGACCGGACAACCCGGGGGCCCCAACCGTTCATTCATTTTCTGAACTCCAGCGGATGTTTGCTGCCCTATGCCATTGTGTCGCTGACGAGCACCAACAATACCATGAGACCGGAATTGACAAAGTCAGACCGCCGAAAGATTTTTTTTCAAATTAAAAGTCTCAAAATTTTAAAATTCGAAACCGAAATCGAAAAAAACTCGAAATTTTTGAAATCGGAATACGAATACAAAATTTCAAAATTTCGCCACAGCCCTGCTTCGAAAAAGTATTTTTAATTTGGAAAAATCACATTGTCCGCCTATGCCTCTTTCACACTAACATATTCGCATTTAATAAGATATTTTAAATATAGGGGCTATTTACAGATTTCTACTTGAGAGATGTGCAAAAATCCCAGGGTTTTTTTCTTAAATATTTTTATGGAAAATTCACTGTATTATGGGGTGTTAGATTTAGTCTTTTTTCTAGGGTTGTCCACGACCGGTTTCGGTTAACCGGTTTTTTCGCCAAGTTTATTTTTGTAACTCGGATTCTAGAATTTGGACTTTTATGAGTTTTGGCAGAAATATCCCTCTCAATAGGTTCCAGCAGCCTGTAATTTTTCAAGATTTATTTATTCCTGGAAAATTTTCTACGAAAATCCGCCTGTCAAAAATTCCGCCTGGAAGTGGCAGGCGGAATTTTCACCAGGCGGATTTTTGTAAATAATTTTCTGGACTTCGGAGAATTTTTAAATTCAGCTTGCTTATTGAACCTATTGAGAGGGATATTTCTGCCAAAACTCATAAAAATCCAAATTCTAGAATCCGAGTTACAAAAATAAACATGGCGAAAAAACCGGTTAACCGAAACCGGTCGTGGACAACCCTACTTTTTTCCCCTTCAATCTTCTTCTCATGACCATGACCCCATAAAATTTATTTATTTTTTATCGGCGATTGAGGGGTATACTTATGAATACCTCGCTTAACCCACCTCTAAAATCTCCATTGGTCAAAATTTTTAGGAAAATAGGAAAAACGATACAAATTTTATTTCTTCTAATTCGGCCAATAATTTCTAAATTAAGGTCAAATTTTTTCAAATTTTCAGATTTTTAAATTTTTTTTATAATTTTTGAAAATTTCTTTACAGAGAACCCGGTCCTGTGCCGATCGCGAATGCCAGGTTCGGAAAGCCACCGCCCGGTTACATACAACCAATACAACCACAACAACCAATGACTCCTCCTCAACCACAACAACAACCGCAAGCAGTACAGGCTGCTGGAGCTGGAGCTGATCAGATGATCAATTTCGCTCCAAAACCACAACAGCAACAGCAGGTGAGTTTGGTCATTTTTTTAAACATTAAAATAGACCAATTTACAGATCAAAAAAAAAGATTACGCTTATAAAATCACGAAAAGCCCGATAAAATCGAAAATTATTATTATTTTTTTTGATGAATTATAATGATTTAACTCACAAGGCAAGAGCGTAACAAGTCCACCATTTCAGAGAGGACCATGTAGAAACTTGGAAAAAAACTATTATTATTTATTATGAGCATTTTCGAAACCAATACACCGGTTTCAGAATTCAGAAGTGTGTTTTCTTACATCGTAAAATTTTCAAATTTGTAATTTATTCTTTATTTTATACATAGAATAAAAGGGTGCCAGCGGCCAGCAATTTCTTTTTGAAAATTAATGCATTTTTCTAAAGAAAAATGATGATTTTCTTTAATTTCGAAAATTGAGATTATTTTTTCAAGCTCGTGGTCACACCACCGGCATTGCAGGGACAGGGACAACAACAGGCTTCTCCCATCGATGTTGTTGCTGAATCAGAAAAAGCTGCCGCTTATGCCCAACAACAACAGCAACAAAAAGAGCAGGCAGAGAAAGAGGAAAAGCGAAAGAGAGCACTGTTGTTGGAGGAACAGAGAGCCAGAGTGCAGGCGTTAGAGACGCAGTTGGGCAACAGCGTCACGGAGTACACGCGGCAACGCAATGCGCAAGCGCATCAAATTGACGCTTTGCGCATGTTGCGCGTTGAGGTGGAGAAGCGCGCCAGTGCACTGAACACAGGTGGGAACATGGTCAGAGGAAATATCCAAATTTTAGGTTGTAATTTTTTCGATTTTTTTTTTGTTTTTTGTTGGTATGATAAAGAGGATATAGTATAGCCCAGATCGTGGCTATGGATTGGAAACTTGGGATTGTTGTAGAAATTTTTTAGAACTATTTAGACCAAAATTTCCAAAGTTAAATAAATAAAATATGCAAAAATTTTATTCCTGATTTATTCGGGATTTATTTTGGGTTTATTTGAAAAATTTAAAATTTTTCTCAAAAATATGATTTTTCGAAACATTCAAAAAATCCGGCGTTTTCCAAGAAAATATTAAAAAATTTTATATCATAAAATCAGGCGTATTTTTCTGTATAATTATCTTTTTTAATTTTGGTCTAATATGCTTTTAAAAATTTCGGAACATCCCTATTTTTCCATCCCGAAGTTCCGCATTCTATACAAGATTTTAACTGATGAATTTTTTAAATCAAAATTTTTTATTATTTTTAATTAGAACAATTTGGTGAACTGCACAACATCAAGCGGGATCTGCAGCAGTCGGTGCGGCAAGCAGTTGCACAAGTGGCCAAGACCCGTGCGGGCATCCAACAGAATGTGGAGGCATTGAACGGCCTGAAGTTGTTCCACAGGGAGCAGCAACGGGGCCGTGGAGGCGGAGCAGTACAACAACCGCAGCAGAGATCATTTGACATGGTAAGATCCGGGGTCGAAACTCCGATAAAAATTGAAATTCGGAAAATATTTTAATTAAAATAAATTTGAAAAATCTAAGAAATCAGTGATCAGGATCAGCGATCCTAGGATTTCGGCTTGTGTTAGTGTAGTGCACTTATGTATGTACCAGGTCCCAGGGGTTGCCAGAAATTTTTTTTAGGGATAACGGAGGTTCTTCCAGAGAAAAATATTTGAAAATTTGAACCCATTTCTTATGTAAATTGTCAATTTTTGCGATTGATTGTGTTTTACTTCTCAATTTTCGTTTTTTCCCCTCTCATGATTTCCTTCGTTTTTAAGGAGAAACGTCTTCAACTTGTTGAAGACCAGTTTGAGAGCGTGTTGGACAAGTTTGAGGGGACAAAAAGGATGCTTAACAACCTTGATGAACAGCGCCAATTCCTGATGGCTTCTTGGTAAGGTTTTTGCAATTTTCCGAGGATTTTAAAAAACACAAAAATTTTTGTCCTTTTCAGCAATGAAGCCATTGATCCCTTGGAGCAGCGCCGGATCATCCAGGTCAATGACAACATTGCCAAGCTGTGCGTCAAGTTGGACGCACGTCTGCAACGCATGCGGCGTTCTGTTGAGGAGGGACGAACATCGACGACGACGACAAAACCGATCAAGTTCAAGCAGTATCAGCAGGACAACAGAGGGCAAAATTTGTCGTCGATGACCCAGTTTTGTGCCATGGAGCTGGACCAGTTAACGCTGTCGGACAGCAGCAGCAATAAGGTGAGTTTTACCATGTAAATATGTATTTAAAAAAATTCTAGGATTTTCAAATTTTAAGGATGCAAGCCCCTGGATTTCTAGGATTTTAATTTCATCGGATTTTCAAAAAAATATATTATATGCTTTATTTTTTATTTGTCCATGATCCTTTCCGACAACGCCATTATAACTTTATTTTTGAACATTTTACCATTTATTGGATTTTTTGTAAAATTTAAAGCCCCTTCCCTATAAGGATCACTGGGTTCTGTTGGATGCTGCGGACCAACAATCGCAAACTTCAACAACACAGCAATGGCAACGCAACCTATACAAATTTTTGACGGTGAAAAACAAAAAAAAATAAAATATAATTTTGCACCCCTAATATTATTCAGAACCTACCCGGTGAAGAGGTGCCAATCCGAAGCATTTGTCCCCTGAAAACTGCGCCATCACCTGCTGCAGCTGATGCTGGTACAGCTCGAAAACTGGGTCATCGTGTTGCGAATGATGATTATGCTGATGATCTACGGTTGGCCCAACGCTTACAACAAGCAACTTGCACGCCACCGAAACCTCAGCTCTGTTCTGTAGGGGTCCAATCCCCGGATTTCATGATGGCCACGCCAACAACAAAGTCCGGCAAGGACAAAACGCCAAAAAGTTGGGGAATTGTGTTTTGTAGAAAATTGAGTTTTTACAATTTTCAGAAACTTCATCCAAGAAAGTCGTCCCTACAACTGCTACTGCTACGACAACAGTCACATCGGCAGTTGTAACTCCTACCCCAACTACTTCATTGTTCGCCAAAATGGCACCAACAAAACCAGCGGAACAACAACAACAAAATGTTGCGCCACTGGGTGCTGTTGCCATGCAACCACCCGCCACAACTTTCGCCGCAACTACAACCATGTTACCTTCACTAGCACCATCGGCAACAACAATAACACCTCCTCCTGCTCCTGTGGTTTCTGCTGCTGTTGCTGATGGGACAACAAAGAAATTGGTGGTGGCACCGGAAACTGCTGAAGTGTTACCAAGCGTGGTACAGCCACCTCCACAACAACCCGTGGTAACGACAACTGCACCGACAACTACAACGGTAGCAGCAACATCGATTGTCACTTTGCCACAACCCGTGACAACAACAGTGCCGGAGACGACGACGACAACCATGATGGCACCGGCGGTTGTGGAGGAGGGTATGGAGGACGAAGTTAGCAATGGAACTGCTGCTGCAACTACAACACCGGTGACCTTCGATTTCATGAAGTGAGTGCCCGGAATTTTTGAACACGTACACAATTAGCCGATCCTGCATCGGTGAGCGCGACCATTTTTAACACATCAAACCTGGTACTTCGAGTTTTTTTCCTTAAACATAAACTAGAGAATTAAAACATTTTACAGCAGACCAATTCTTAGGATACGAACATGATAACGGTTCTGTATCTTCTGTATCTCATATCTTCCGAACGGTTCTGATCATGTTTGGCAGCAGACTGTCTGTGAAACTTTCACAACACGTTTAGACGCCCTCTAGCTAAAGGGTTTGGATAGTTCTTTTTTGATATTAAACCATTAGACCTCCAAATTTTTGACCCATCTGGCTGAAATGCGGAATCGGTTGCCTCATACTATATGATATGCATTTCGATTCCTTAATAAAAATCGATCGACAGATCTGGCGGTGGGCTCGGCGGTCTCGGCTCCTCCACGCCCATCAACGCGGGGCGGAATCCGTTCGGCGGACCCATCCAAGCACAGCAAAGTGGTGGTGTGTCCGGCAGCAGTGGCGGCAGCACTCTGTTCGGCACACCTGCAAGCTCGTTCGGCACCGGCACGCCTTTTGGGACTCCAACCGCGAAGCCATCCGGCACCGGGTTCGGTGCGCTTGGCGTCTCGCCCATCGCAGCAAATGGTGGGTTCTTGGGTTAACTTTTCAATATTAACAGCTTGAATTAATTATAATTATAACCGATTTTCGATCTCCGGCAAGATCAGCTTAATTAATCTAAATCGACTATTTTGGCATTAGTCATGGCTGGTGCAATGGATTTGATCAAAATCCAACCGAACTGTGAGAGGCATGGGTTCGAATCCACAGCGAGGAAAATGATTTTTTATGAATGGAAAAAGAGGTTTTGGTTAAATTCAAAGATTTTTTTAATAAAAAATTTAAGATTTTAAATTAGTAAAAATCAAAAAAGCGTGGCATTAATTGTAAAGTAGGCTATGCTGAATTTAAGCCATTTTTCAATCTTTTTCATTTATGGTAAAATTCCTGGGGGTTTTCAAAAATTTTCATTTTATGGTTTTCGATGATTCCGATTACGAAACTTGTTATAAGATTATCATGTTAAAAAGTATAAAAGTAAACTTTTATTAAATAATTGATTTTATGGACCTAAATTACAAAAGCGCCGGATTTTTTTCTTCCTCACTATTATTATTATTATTATATTTAAATTTTTCAGCTTCTTCCTCCTCTTCATCCGCTTTCGGCGCCTCACCATTTTCGGCCAACAGGGCACCCTCCGCATTTGGCGGTGGTGGCGCTTTTGGTTCAGCTGCTGCTGCAGCACCGGGTTCGGGCAGTACTTTCGGCGGTGGCGCCACTTTTGGGGGCGGCACTTCACCGTTTGCAAAAGCCGCTAGCGGCGGTGGCGGATTTGGGGCGAGTCCGTTCGGCGGAGGTGCCACAGGCAAGTTTAGGATTTTTTGGATAACAAGCATTCGATTTGATAATCATTCGTATCGATTTTCACGTGGGGAAATTTTTTGTTTCACAACATGCTTTGCAGGCACAATGGGTGGCAAGTCCATGTTCGGCGGGGGCATGCAGGCTGCAGCAGGTGCCGGTGCTGCACCCGTCGGCTCCGGATTCTCTGCGTAAGTATACATATTCAGAATTTTTTTTCGAAATCCTTAAAAAACCAGTCCTTATTTTTCAAAATTCTTTAAGAAAATTTTAAATTCCATATTATTTGTTTTTAGTTTTGCGGCCAAGTCCAGCGGATTTGGCCAACTCGCGCAACAACAACAGGGTCCCACTTCGTCGTCATTGTTTGGCGGTGGTCCAGCAACAGCTGGTGCTGGTGGTGGCTTTTCTAGGTAGGCAAAAATTCTTTTAAATTTTAATTTTCCTCCAATTTTTGCAGCTTTGGTGCTTCACCTTCGGCAATGGGCACTTCTCCGACTTCTTCCATGCAGGCCAAACCGTAATTTCTTTTTGGGAAATCGTCGCAAAATTGATATGATTCAAAATCTTCCAGATCTGCGTTCACCACCTTCCGGAAGTGATCCTTTAATGCCATTTCGAAGATGGATTATAATAATTATTGTTTTTAATTATACTTTTTTTATCGTTATTTATCTTTTACGATACAAATATTTATCTTTTACGATACGAAAATAAAAAATGACACTTTGACGTAAAACTCTCCAGCTTTCGAGCAGAATTTAACTTTTTGGTCAATTTTATATTAAACTGGCTAATTTTTCTAAATAATGAATGAACCAATCTGGATGCGGTTTTTGGATTCGAAAAAATTTAAACTAACGGTTAAGGGTGTAATTAGACCCGAAACCCCCTGTTTGGCCATTGGTCTATATCATTTGCGGGATTTTTCTTCCAATTTTTGACGGGATTGGAAATTCTAAAAAATTGTAGAAAAATATTGGGAAGTATTTTTGAATTTTTGTAGAAAAAATTAATTTCATTTGTGCTAAAGTACTACGCAATGTGACTAATTTAAGGATATGCCATCGTAGAGTAATGATCGACATGGTAAAATCTGGGTAATAGGCTCTAAGAGTACGATTCTGATCACGGATCATTTGCTTATGTATTACAGTATTCAGCTGATCAAGCGTTCAGGATGGTGGTGCGGTACACGGTCTTGGCCATGTCGCAGATCAGTGCCCAGATGGGCTTGGTGGAGCGCAGGCGGCACGCCATCTCGGCCATAGCCTGCCCCGTGGCGTCGCCGGACTTGCCCTCGCGCTGCGCGCTCAGCACGCCTACGCGCTCGCCGGTCCCATTCTTACTGGTGCTGCTGCCGCCTCCGCGCACGCCTGCGCCTGCAGCGGAGGTCCTGCTGCCTCCGGCGCCCGCGCCGCTGATGTGCAGGAGCGGTGGCGGCGTGCGCGTGATTGATGGGCCTGCACGCTGCGGCACATGCGCGGTCTGCAGGAAGCGCTGCGACACCGCCGCGAGTGCAGGCGTCCTAGTGGCCGCGGTGTCGCGCTCGCCCTCTTCCGCTTCCCCGCTGTCGCCGCTGGACACCATCTCGTAGCTGGTCTCGCTCGCCGCAGTGTGCGGCGACGGGCTGGCGACTGCAGGCGGCAGCGTCGCGTCACCATCCACCTGCACCACCACCATCGGTGACACTGTGCTCATCTGCTGCAGCGGGTGGTGCCACACGGTGGATGGGTGAGTTGCTATAATCGGAGAGAGTGGACTCATACATATTTTCGATTTTTTAAAAATATTAAAAATTATTCCACCGAAAGCTGTCTCCAAGCAGTAAAAAAAACTGATTTTGATGGCCCAAAAATCAGAGAAAATATTCCACACTAAAAAATTCACGAGGGGATTCGAACCTCCTCCATCAATCCTCTCTTGGCAGGCTAAAGCATTACCCACTCGGCCACCTCGGTCCATTCTGGACAAAGTTATAGCCAATATACTTATGTAATCAAATACCCCCAGCAAGAAACTGGCTATATCACTATATCTGCTTATCTTGGCCATAACTTTCACAATTAGATTTGTTGCGATTGGATCCTTGTGCTTTGCTGCTGCCCAAAATAGACAAAATACCCAGCAGCCATAACGCCGCCGATGTGAAAAATCAATAGGTATTTTTCATTTCCAAATCAAAAATGGCACTCCTGCGCTTGGTGCCAATAGCACCTTCTAGTTTTGAATTCTAAATTGGCGGCGTTCTAGCCGTGGCATTTTAGCCCAGCGACGTTTTGGGGCTGGCGGCGTTTTGACTCCCGCGGCGTTTTGGGTCAACGGCGTTTTGATCCCCGCGACATTTTGGGTTGCCAGGATCAAACCTCCTCCCCTCCTCACTTTGTCCCTCCTCCTCTTCTTCCTCCTCCCCCTCTGGTACAGTAGTTGTGGTCCCCTGTTGATGGTGTTCAGTCATCGCCGATGCCACAACCTCCTGCTCCTGCTTGACCGGCTTGAACTCGTGCGCGTGCACCTGCCAGTCCGCCGGAAACAGCATGCAGTCCTGCGGCGGTTGCTGCTGCTGCTGCTGCTGCAAGTCATTGCGCACCACGATTTGCACCGGCACGCGCGCCTGCCTGCCCTCCGCATCGGTGGCCACCAAGTTCAAGCAGTACTCGGCGGAGGAGGAGGCGGCACCGGAGTGGACAGGGTGGGTCAACACCAAATCTCCTGTTATAGGTAAAGTATCCAAAAATTGTAGAATAGGGTACGGTGTGCATTAGAGATACTCGAAACTATCGAGTCGTCGAGATTTGTATCACTTTTTTTGTATCTCGTTCTCGGTCTCGACGAGAAATTTTACACTGGATATTCTGGAATTTTTTTACAATTTTTTTCAAAAAATTTCTTAAGGAAGAGCCCTAAAATTTCACCTTTTCTCCTGCGGCATCTATCGGGCCACCTCATCCATCTATCTATCTAGAGAAATCTTGCCAAAAAGCCATAAGTAAAAAATGATAAATTTTTTAAAAGGGCTAAAATTTAAAAAATTCCCCAGCGGCCCCCATTGGGGTTGTAGAGCCACTTGTAATTTTTTTAATATCATCTTCGTAAATTTTGCTGCAGACCTGCAGACCCCTCTCCGACCCCCTATCCCTCCCCACTTTGCAAAAATTTTGGCCAACTCCTTCATATTTGAAATTTTTTGTGATCCATTTTTTCCATGTAGCTTAAATTGATTTTGAAAAAAAATAACTTTTACATTTTATTGAGCTATTTTTGTGCATCTACAAGCAAAAATTCTCGATATCGGTCTCGATATCGAGTCTCGGGTCCATTTCCCGGTCTCGGTTCTCGAGTTTCGGGAAAATTTGACTCTCAAGCATCACAAGTGTCCATGCAATACCGTACCCGTGGTTGGTACCACGCTGAACGCGCTGCGCGTCTCCGGCGACACCAGGGTGTAGTTGAGGCGCGCGTCCAGCGGCGACACTGCATTAATGCGTGCCAGCACCTCCTGCTGTTGCTGTGCAGGCGCGCCTGCTGCATGCTGCAAGTCTTGCAGGCGCAGCTGGTACATGGGCTGGTCAAAATAGGGCGCGCGGAAGTGGGCCGGGTTGCCGAACAACAGCTCGTAGAACAGTTGCGGCACCGCAGCGGACGCGTGCAGGTCCACAAAGTTGATGGTGGTTGTCTGTGAAATTTTCAGAAGGTCTAAGGCTTGTCAAATTTTTGAAAATTCCACGGCCTATAGGATTCTGGAAAAACTAAGAGGCCTGAAATCTACATAACTCAGAAGTCTAAGAAATTTTCAAAAAATAAGACCTAGGTATTTTTCTTTTGGAAAATCCCGACCTTTTTAAAATTTTTGAATAATAAGGCCTACGATAAATTTTAAAAATTTTTGAGAAAGTCGAGGCCTATAAAAAATTCTAGGTCTCCGAATTTTTCTCAAAATTCTAGACCTCGTGAGTTTTTGAGAATCTTAACCTGAAGCTTATGAAAAATTCGAGGAACCCTAAGGTTTCTAAAAATTTTTGGAGGCTCTTAGAGGGGAACTAGTGACCCGATGCCAGTATTGGTAGAACAACATAAATCATGTTCAAGCTGTACATGGACGACCTGCACCCACCTTGGTGTTGTCCTGCTGGTCCTGGCCAATCCACACCAGCCTGCGGTCCAGCTGGCGTTGCGCGCCCTGCGGGCCCAGTTCCGCGACGCGCAACAATTTTGTCGCGTCGTCCGCAAATGTTGCGCCGGTGTCCATGCGCAACGTGGCGAACACGGCGCCGATGGGCGCGCCCGCCGGGTCCCCGCCGTCCGCGACGGGCGCCGGAAACAGACCCAACCTGCGCAACGCGTACACCCGGCTCAGGAAGCGGTGACCGTTCAGCACCGGACGCGCTTCCTTCTCCTACGATTCGATGGTATGGGGCATAGATCTCGGACATTGATCTGATCTTTGATCACTCACTTCGATCAGTTGCACTGTGGCCAGCGGAGTGAGCGTCGGCATCTGCTCGCCCTTGGTGTACAGATAGAGCGGCAACGGCGACACAACTTCTGACACGATCATAAACGCGTTGTCGCGAACCGTTTGTTGGATGAGGAAAAAGCGCTGATCGAGCTGAGCGGGCGGCAGAAGAGCGCCCGCGACGGAAGCGACAGCGGAAAAGTTGCGCCACAACGCCATTGTCTAGAGAGAGATTGAGAGGTGAGAGAGAGAGAGTGGGAGAGAGAAAGAGAGAGAGAGGGAGAGAGACAGAGAGCGAGAGAGAGAAAGCGAGTGTGAGATAGAGAGGGAGGGAGATCGCGTAACATAGAAGCAGAGAAAAAACTTACATTGGCCCTTCCGCTCTCGCGCAGCAGACTGATGTTGAGCGTCATGTGTGCCGCGCGTCCGGAAGGTATGGGGGCGCCGAACGCGAGCTGCTGGTTTGCATCCGGCTGCGCACCTTCCACGCGCACGCCGGTGATGCGGAAGTCTGCGGGCGCGTCCTCCGTTTGTTGTGCATCCGCCCACTGCAACGCGGCGCGCAACTCGCGCAGCTCCACCGCACGCAACTCGGAATAGCCAGAATTGATGGCCGAAATCAGAAGCGCGAAATGCGGTGACTGCTTTCCTACAGAGGCGTGTTGCACGCTCGGGTGCGCAAAGGCTAGTAAGCGCAGCGAGTCGCGCGGACGGACGCGCACTGCAGGCGCGCGTAAGCGTTGCGCCTTCCGTTCACCGTCCAACTCGAAGGCAAGCACAATGTCGGGCGTCTGCAAAATCGGCGCGTTCAGCCGGAACTCCGGAACCGGAAGCACGGTCCATTCCGCGCGGAACGCGTCACCCGCGCGCAACAAATCCGCTTGTCCAAAGTTGTGGATGGGTCCTAGACGGAACTTGACCGGTCCGGTTGGCTGCGTGAAGCGCAGATGGACGCGCACGGCTGAAAGTGACGCGACCGCGCGCGACGCCTGCACATTGACAATGACGCGCAACTCGTCGCCTTCCACCGCTTCCTCAGGTTCCACCCGCACATCGGCCCAGCCAACGACTTGCTCCTGCAGGTCGCCTTCAGCAGTTGTGTTTGCGGCATCCGCGCGGAACGCAGCCACAGCGAACACGCGCTGCAACACGTCGCGGAACAATGCAAACGGGTTTGCGGCACCGAACTGCAGGGAAAAAGATTCGTTTTAGCCTGCGGATTTCCGTTTTGCGGACTCGCCAGATCACCTGACGCGTCACGGATTTGAGCCGGTCCGCGCGTTGGACCAGCTCGCGCAACTGCGTCAACTCCGCTCGCGTTTCCGCGTTGTCCAACAAGTCGGGCGACGGCATTGTGCCGTCATCGCCCAGCAAAGCGGTTGCACGATTCCATCTGCGGACAAGCTCGCCGACTGCGGACAGATTGCCGCGCATCTCCTTGATGGCACCACCATTGGCGTCCGCAAGTGCGTTCAGGAACGCATCGTAAGCTGCATCAGAGGTGGCCAGCGGCGTCACCGCTTCCGCAGGGAACAGCGTCTGAAATATGCAAAAATCGGGTGATTGCAATCGGAAGTTGCGTTTAAGTCGTCCGACAGCCTGCACAAAAGGGTGTTGAAAATACATAATTTCCCCGAGCGGATTCGAACTGTTGCCTTGTGTGTAGCCCATAGGGCAGGGCCATTTTCCACTCGACCACTGACGACCCCCTCCGAAAAGCTCAATTTGATCCTGTGATTGAGGTGATTTTGGGCTCCATCGAGACAGAACCTTAATATTCCCCAAGTTTCGCAAGTGCTCTTGCAGTGATTGCGATCATGGTGGTTACGGTATCACGCGTGTCATACTGTATAGACTACCCCTTCTCTCCTTACATTCAGTTGGGCCAGGAAGTCGCCGAGCAACCCAGGGAAGCTGGCCAACTGCGTCTCGACCAATGTCAGCGCCGGGAACAGCGCCTGCAGCCCTGCTCGATAGGGCCGCAGGTTGCCAATCTGTTCAACAAACAAGGGGTCAAAGATTACGAGTCGCTCGTGAAGGGCTCAACAATCACTCTTGAGCCCTCCTTCACTGAACAAAGATCAAGATCAGGGATTTTGCGATCAGCATGATGATTCCCGCCAAAATTACAGGCGTCCTGTGATTTTTTGCAATCTCAATAAAAGGCTTTACAATCTCAATAAATGACGCCTTCAATTTTTTAAGTCGGCGCAATTGGTGGCTTAAGACGGCATCTTCAAAACTTTTCAAGGCGTCTTCCGCGCTATAAGCCAAAGCATCTAGGATGTCTAGACTGGCTAATTTTTTGCGCCGATAGCGCCGGCTTGAAAAATTGACGTCGGCATCTTCAATTTTTTAAGCCGGCGCCATCGACGACCTCGTTTTTCGAGCCGGCATATTGGGCACCAGAGACGGTTGCGCTAGGGCGGCACCTATTTTTCTAAGGCGGCATCTATTTTTTGGGCCCAATACGGTTATCATTGAGATTTACAGCTGAGCTAATGACCAAAGATCACCAATCAATGACCAAAGATCACCAATCAATGATCAAAGATCACCTGATTGAACAGTTGGCCACCAATGTGGGGCGCCATCTCGGCCTCCGCCGGGTGCAGGGGGCAATCCGTGTCCACGGTGGAGATGCACCTGCATTAATAAAGATTGCATGCAGTCTTGCATGCACGCACGCGTACCTGACCAGCGCGCGCATGCGTTCCGTGTCGCAATCGGCGGCCATGAACAGGAGCTGCGCAAGCGTGTGCATGCTGAGCAGGTCGTCCGCCAGACGCGACCACCACTGTTGGCAGCGTGCGCCTGCAGGTGCGATGAGTGCACGACACCGGTGACGCAGCTTGCACAGCGCGCAGGAACGCACCAGGGTTGTGCGTAGGGCAAGCTGCGGAGCGGCTTCCACCTTCTCGTGCATTTCCGGAAGGCATATCCGTGACGCATTTGGTTCCGAATCAGAAAGCGACTGCAGAAAGTACTGCTCGAAAACCAGGGACCGCGTTGGAAGCGCGGCAACGAAGCGCACTGGTAGGGCATGCGCGATGCATTCAGAACGTGCATTCGCCGCTGCAGGCGCGCGCACCGGTAGACGGAAACCGCAGCCAAGGCAAAGGGTCGAGTTGTGCAACGGCTAAACATAGCCGGAATGTTGCGATCCGGAAGGACGAGTTGCGACTAAGAAAGCCGAATTTCGCAGGTTGTGACTATAGGGATGAGTTATGCGAGTTGCGGGAGTTGCTTATGCAACTAGGAGGAGTTGTGCTTGCGAGATAATTGCACGATTTGCAATTAAAATGAGTTGCGCAAGTACAGATTAATGCAAGACTAATTGCACGAGTTACGAAGTTGCGACTGTTGTACGACTAATGCACAACTAGGAACTAAGGCGAGTTGCGCGAGTTGCAGCCAATTATAGGGCGAATTGTGACTAGGAGGACTGTTTCACTGACCTCAAGTACTAGTCCTCCTCCTTGCTTCTCCGCTAGCGACACAAACGAGTTCGGTGGTCCGTCGCTGTACACAACATCCACGAACTGCTCGCGCTTGCTGTGGATCACCGCAGGGTTCAGCGTGACCACCGGAGGCGGATGTTGTGCCGCGTCGCCCTCCGCATTCTGCTGAAATTGCGGAAAGTTGCGGAAGATAAGACAGCGGAACACAAACTTCGTCTCGTCCGGCAACAAGTTCCAGTGCGGCAGTTTCGTCGTCCGCGACGCGTGCAAAGTACTGCGCGGGCTTGCGACGCAACTCCACAATCAACGCGTTGTCCAACGGGTTGATCTGTGATCAATTAGCGAATTTTACAAAATCCGCACGCGTGCAACCACCTTGAGCATTGCAGAGTAAGGCAAGAAGCCGCGCGCGCGCACCCGCAGCTGGTACATGTCGGCGCGCAGCGGTCCGAATTGTGCAGGCTCTATATATTGGGATTCGAAGTTCAAAGATCGAAAGTGTACCAACCGCCCAACTGCACGCTGCGCGCGATGTGCGGTGCGCGTGACTGCGTATACAGCTCCACGTCCGCGAGCTGCTGATCCGCCGATGCATCGTCGATCGCGCCGTGTTCCTTGACGGTCAGCGTGAACAGGAATGTTGACGCGCTTGCATCGGCGGAGGAGGCGCGTTGGATGCGGTACGGAATAGACAGCACGAGCTGTTCGGAATCCAAAATTTCCGTTTTAAAGCGATTCGATTACATTGTCAGCCCCGCGGATCAGCAACGCGCCATCCGCATCACCATTGTCCTGCTGCGTTCCTTGCGCGTCTGCGCGCAACGCAAGCCATGCACGCCATATGGTGCGCGACGGGCGGCTGAGCCACACGAGGCGGAACGGCGCGAACGAGGCGGATTCCAGGTTGGCGCGTTTCAGCAGGTCCGCTTGCGCGTCCGGCAAGCGGATGTCCAGCTTTAAGTGACGCGTGGCATTGCAAACACTAACTGCAAATTCTCTCACCGAGAGCACGACTCCTTTCGCGCCTGCAGCAGCGTCAACAAACAACCGCTTAGGGTCCAACTCCACCGCATCGATTCGGTCAGTTGACGCGCGCGGATCCTGCACTCCCCGGATGGTCTGTCTGAATGGATGGATGTTGTGCAAAAACGCATTCGTGCAAACGCGTGCGGTTACCGGATGATCTGACTGCGTCCGCCCGGCATGCAGATGAACGCGGTACGCAGATGCAGCACCGTCGATTTTTCCGTCGTTTCGGTGCGGTCCGTCAGGTTGACCAGCGGGCGGAATGTCAGCTCCACGGCGCTTCCATTCTCCTGCAAAAACGCACGCGTTGAAGATGCAAGTGTTCCGCGACGCATCATCTTACACGCACTACGCTGGCACCGATGGTGTACAGCTCGCGCGGCTCCACCAGTTCGAAGTGCCAGTTTCCGGAGCATTGACTGGCCAGCGTATAGTTGTGCGTCAGCGTTCCTTGCGCGTCCGCCTGCAGTTCTGCTGCGTGCGCGTCGACCTGCACACGTGGCTGACTCCATTCCAACACCGTTTCAGTGCCGTCCGCAGGCGGTATTGCGGAGCCCGGGTGGCTTGCGGTCTGATTAAGGACTTGATCTTTGAACTTTATCTATGATCTTTGATCCCTAAGCATCTGTTTGATCTTTGATCACTTACAATGGCGATTTTGTCGGCGTTCGCTAGTCCCAAATAGGGATACAAGCTGTGACGGAAGCGTTGCTGTCCCCCCGCGTCCTGCAGCGGCTCTGACCAGACCGGAAGGTCCTCGATGGGCGCGCCGCCTGCGGCGCGCGCAACATGCACCATCAACGGCACGCTCCCGTTCAAGGCAGGCGCGCCTGCATCCCAGAGCACGCGTCCTTGCACCAAGCGAGCGTTCGTTCGCGCGTCAAACTGCTGCTGCTGCAGGCTGTCGGCCGCGTCCAACTGCACGCGGTAACTTGGCGTAATGCTCAATGTCCAGTTGTATGCCGCATCCTGCGCGCGCACGCGCACTTGGTATGGTTGCGCGCGTCCTCTCGGACTTGCCCAGTACAGTACGCCCTCTAATGGGTCCAACTGCAGGTCCGAAATGTCCGACTCTATGCTGAGCTTGCCGGATTCACTCTGCTGGGGGAGGGAGGGAAGAATGGAAATACCGTAAACCCGTTTGTATAATGTCATCAAGGGCACAGGTCCTATCTATAGTGCCCTAGAAATACCATACCAATAGGACCAAAAATCACTCAGGATGGCAAATATTGTATTAGGATGCGATCAAATACCGCATCCATACCCGGTACCGTACTCACAAGTATCCTATCAGCTCACCAATGTGTTCAACATACATTAACAAGGGGGGGGT
>LDKF01000850.1:0-11705 GCA_001026735.1 Rotylenchulus reniformis
ATCCGACCATAAATCAATGGTAAGTGAAAAAAATTTAGGTTCGACTTTTTCAAAGAGTTTTCTGATTTTATTCCTAGTAAGAACCATCTTGCGTTGTAGCAAAGCCTTTAATCCGTTGAAGCTTTTAGGAATCTTAAATAAACACTAAAAATACAAATAATTATTTCTTTGATACACATACATCAAATCTATGGTCCAAGGATTTTATAAAGTCGGACATAACATCATTTGTAAAAATATTGATTGACATGTGCGGTATTGATAAACAAAGAGCCAACCTTTCATCCAATTCACGTTTTCTGAAAATCCTGAATATTTTGGCTATTATTTTATCGTTTAACCTTGCGGAATTTTCAGCATAAAAATTAGTTTTCCCAATTTGCATTGCTGAACGTATATCACATTGTCCTTTAGAATAAAATTAAAAAATAATAAATAAAATAAAACCTGAAGCACTCGTTGAAGTCTTTTTATTTTTAGAATGCACTTTTGCCGGTTTTCGCACGTTATACTCCTCCCTTTTTTCTGAATACTCTTTGTATTTTTGCGCATGACGTTTCAAATGCTTGTCCGCGTTGGTCGTTGATTTTGGAAATTTCAGCACTGTTATACAGTTTTTGCACTTCATCCCTCCATTTGTTTCTTCGTAAAATTCCCAAATTGGATGATCAATCTTCCTCTTTTTCGTAGGAGCTAAAAAATGAAAAAACTCGGTTTACTAAAAAAATTAGCGATTACTTTCTGAACTAGTCGCCGTTACATCAAAATTTTCTTCCCCACTTTCTTCATCTGAAGAAGATATGTGAGAAAAAAATATCGGAAAATTATCTGACATATCAACAATTTTCCCTGAAATATTAAATAAATTTTAAATGATTAAAAAATATTTTTAAAATTATAAAATTTTTATACATTAAAATTAAACAAATAAAAGATAGATTAAAAATTTTAAAAATTATCTTGGAAAATTTGAATGATTGGCATAATGATTTTAGGAAGGTTTGCTATTGGAACAGATTAGGAACAGATTAGTCTGTTCCTGCTTAATCTGTTCTGTTCCTGTTCTGTTCCTGTTCCTGTTCCACAGATTTGCAATCTGTTCTGTTCCTGTTCTGTTCTCAGAGCGTGGAACAGAACAGAACAGGAACAGGAACAGAACAGGAACAGAACAGGAACAGAACAGATTAAGTCGGAACATGAAAACGCTGGTCCAACCCGAGCAGAAAAAAATTTTCAAATCCGATGTTACTTATTAAATTTAATTTTTTGGCATTATGCAGCCCTGGGGTTTCCATTAAACATAAACATTACCGGACTGGGTCTATTCATTGCCGCCGGTTCATTGCCACCGATTCATTGCCGCCGATTCATTGCCACCGGTTAATTGCCCGTTGTTCTAGTGTCGTTTCATCGCCCAATTCTATTCTGATCGACTTTTGAGAAAATACGTACAAATGTCACGTACCAGAGGTAAGGGGTATACATAACATACTTCACGTACTGAGAACACGTGAAAAATACTGTATGTGAGTTTACGCACAGAAAAATACTTGTCAAAAAAACACCGGTCTCACGTACTTCATAAAATTCGTGTAGGTACTACAGAAAATTTTGTGAAAATACGTACGTGTTACGTACCGTACTCGAGTATTAGTCACGTACTAATAGCACGTGAAAAATTGGTACGTGGATTAGCACGTGTTGTAAAAAAACAGTATAACTCATCATACATATACTTGCCGTTGTACTTGTCATCGCATCACGTACTTGTCATTGTCCATTGTTTTTTTTTTGAAAATCGTAGGCCTCTGAAATTTTTAGAAAATCCTATAGAGGTCAATGAAAATTTCGAAAATCCGAGGCCTGTGAAAAATTGCTATAGGGCGATGAAACGGCTACCTATCTGAGTTCCGAATGATCTGAGTTCCGAATCAGCCATAACTTTTTTTTCAAGACTTGTTAGACCAAAACTTCAAATGTCAAATATATGCAGAATTTTATGCTCTACATTTCTGTGAAGACGGTTTTTTCGAACTCCTTCGAAAAAGTTCGAATTTTTCGAAAACACTGAAAATTCGGCCAAAATCAGGTTTTTTCGAAAAATTCGAACTTTTTCGAAGGAGTTCGAAAAAACCGTCTTCACAGAAATGTAGAGCATAAAATTCTGCATATATTTGACATTTGAAGTTTTGGTCTAACAAGTCTTTAAAAAAAGTTATGGCTGATTCGGAACTCAGATCATTCGGAACTCGGAGCGGTAGCGGATGAAACGACCCTAGAACAACGGGCAATGAACCGCCGGTGGCAATGAACCGCCGGTGGCAATGAATCGGCGGCAATGAATCGGCGGCAATGAATCGGTGGCAATGAATCGTACCCCACCGAAACATTAAAATCGGCGTAAAAATCCTGTAGAAATCAAATTTTATTTTCGGCGCTATGATTTTATGACGCGAAAGCATGCTAAGTTAAATGATTGTTATTTGTTTCTTTTTCCCTCTATTTATCCACTTTTTATGTGCTATTTGGTAAGAAGGAATTCGCTTCAAAAGATCATAGAAAAGTCCATTTCGATCGAGAGACTATTTTAATTTTACATAAAACATCGTAAAGATCAAAGATCCAGTTATTCAAATCAAATCCAAAAAAATGAAAGTAATTTTGATTTTATTGATTAGATTTTTCTCTTTTCTCGACCTATCCCAAAATTATTTTCTTGCTCCTATTTTAATTACATTTAAAATTCATATTTAAATTTTTACAAGCTTCTAATTTTAATCACTATTAAACAGGTAAAAACTTTAAATTTAAATAGCTCTTCAAAAGATCTTTCGCACTATGCAAATGCAAATTGATCACCAGGACGAGCTTTGTGAGGCGCTCACTTCGATTTCCCGACAGTTAGGTCTGCAGATCACCGGATCCATTGACAGCAATCACCTGGCGGAATTGAAGAACCAGGTGGGCATTACTATAGCAAATAGAAAAAAACAAAAATTCCATGACCTTAAAATGATCCGAAATTAACAAATTTTTCGGAGATTTTTCGGGCAGCTACAAATTGATATGAAAATTACAGATTAGAAAATTCTGCATCAAATAACACTAAAAACACCTAGAATCGGAAATGAAATCCAGAGAAAAATTGAGTTTTCCAGAGGTGATACCAATCAAAGTATCAAATCAAAGGTTTAAGACAATATAGTTCAAATCTCCTCGAGGAAATTAATTTTATTTACCTTTAAAATTTTTTACAACTGTTTTATTATTCTATACTCAATTAATTCAATTAACTTTTCTTAGGGAAAAATTTGGATCCGAAGAAAAATTTCCCACGTCAAATTCCAAAAAAAACCGCATTCAAAACCAACAAAAAGTGAAAAATTTATAAAAATAAAAAATTATAATCCGCATATCCACCACTTCAAATCTTCCTTTTTGCAGGCCACTGCTTTTGTCGCATCGCAAAAGGGTTATGAGGCTGCCATCCCAAAACTACTGATGTCCTCTTCCTCATCAGCAGGGTTGAGTGAGCAAGATTGGACAAAACTGGACAAACACATTCAAATGATGAATGCCGATTATGCGAACAGGGCTGAGTTGATGAAGAGGAGAGCGGCAGTGACCATTGACTCATTTCTTTGGTGATTTATATAGAAAAACACAACCCAAAAAACCTGAACTTTTAAGAAACTTAAATTTCAAAAACCCTAAAATTAAATTCTATTTTAAAAAATAGAGGAGAAGTTTAAAGTTCAAAAAAGCTAAACTTTTAAAGAAGAGACTTTTAAAAATTAAAAAAAAGAAGAAACTTAAATTTCAAAAAAAAACCCGAACTTTAAAGGAAAAAACTTTAGAGGAATTTTTGGACCTTTCAATTCGAGGTATTTTTGTAGGTCTGATCGAGTGCAAAAAATGGAAAGCCAAATCCGCGACTTGTTGGAAGCCAACCAATTTGAGCACGCTCATCTTAAGCCCGTGTTTGCGGATGATGTGCTCGCCGCTAACTCAGGTTTTAACTTTTAACTCAGGAGCACATAAATTATCAGCAGCATAAATTAAAGATTGAAAGCATAAAATCTTACCTTGTTCATCAAAAGAAAATAATTTTTTTTGAAGGATATTTTTTGGGGATTTTTAAATCCGAAGTTTCATTAGGACTAAATCTCGAATTTCTTCCGGATTTTTAGTAAATTTTGGAACTCAGAATCTGGAATAAAAAACTCAGATTTTTCTTCATGATTTTTAAAAAATAGAATATTTGGGGTAAAAAAAATTGGAATTTCCAGAATACGAACGATTCAACTCCCTATCCAAATCGCCAACATATCCATTTAAGATTTGCTCAACGTGACCAAGACTAGCGCGGAGAAGTTCCGACAGGGCTCAAAAAACTTTGTCACGGATCATCGGGTGAAGGCGGATGTGGTTCCGGATCGGGGCGGGCGCACTGAACAAATGCAACCGATGCAGAGAGAGAGCTTCCAACAGCAGGAAATGCAGAGGCAGCAGCAACAGTTCAGAGGTGGTGGTCACGGCGGAGGAGGAGGAGCGGGAAGGGGAGGTGGGCAGTAGAGTATTTACCATAGGGGGAAGCGGAGGTGCGGCCGCTCCCCCCACCTCCATGCGGAAAAATACGAAAAAAAAGACTTTCCTAAGAACTAGGTAAGAATTTCTGGCCAAATCCTGGATACGCTAGTGTAGATATGATTTGTTTTTATGGTAATTGAAAGGATTGATTTTCTCACCTGACGGCGTCATGGGGGCTAGTTGGGCTGCAGCCCCCCCCCCCGAAATTCCAAGTCGAAAAATTTTTCTCATAAGGTTCCTCCTGTTAAGTTCGTCTAAATTTTCAAAATTTTCTTCGTTATTTGTTTAGTTACTGTACATTTTTTTTCTCTGAATTATTAAATTTCAGGCGGTGATCGAAACCAATGGCAAGGAGGCGGTAGCGGACGAGATGGCTATAGAGGCGGTGGAGGTGGTGGCGGCGGACGAGATGGCTATAGAGGCGGTGGAGGTGGTGGCGGCGGACGAGATGGCTATAGAGGTGGCGGTGGTGGTGGACGGGATGGCTACAGAGGCGGCGGCGGTGGATACGGAGGAGGTGGTCGCGGTAAGCGTGGAAGATACAATTGAAATCCATCTTTGATTTTTCTTTTTGTTTATTTCTATCCCAGAAATCTTTATTTCTTTTCTAATTTTCAAACTCATTTTAAGCGAGAAATTGATGACGAATTATTGTGTGAAGAATTGGTGGTGTTACCGGGATCCCCCAAAGACTATTCGCGCCAAATAGCTTTTTCCCCATTCCGTCGATTGTGTAAATTAATTATATGGCTCGCTCAAATCCCACTTTTCCTGTCAAGTGAATATCTCTGAGTGTTTATTGCTATTCTTTCCCGTCGCCTTCACTTGGCTTCCCTCACCATCCTAACTTTGTCGATCTTTCTTCATTTTTTCACCATGGAACCTTTGTTATTAAATTAAATGCAAATGTTTACTGATTGTTGACTACAAAATGGCCAATTTCTTGTTCTTTTTTATATATCAAAAAAATTTTTTTTTGTTTTTTATTATTTTTGAATTTCATGGCTTCTCCTATATTATATGTTTCTTCCTTTTCCAATTTTCATTTTTCCATATATATTTTTCCATGAACAGATGCTTATCATATGTGCCGGAAAGCATTTTTTGCGGAGAGAACAATATTCGCTGTTGGCGATTGACGGAACATATCGGGTGCATTGTCGGAAGAGGTTTTGTCCAGCACCAATTCGATCGTCATCCTCAGGTATGCTCACAATTGTCTGGGGCATACAATTGATCATTTTTTTTATACAAACGCAAAAATTGATCAATTTTTGCGTTTGTATAAACTAATTCCATTATATTGGAAATTGGATGTGGCGGCGGTTCGTCGGAGAAAATTTGGAAAATTCGGCCTCTTAAAGAATTTGGTCAATTTTTTGATTTTTTTTCTCCTCTTTCCTCCCCCGATC
The DNA here is from genome assembly GCA_001026735.1 of Rotylenchulus reniformis. Taxonomy (NCBI): domain Eukaryota; kingdom Metazoa; phylum Nematoda; class Chromadorea; order Rhabditida; family Hoplolaimidae; genus Rotylenchulus; species Rotylenchulus reniformis. Next base: position 6,003 of record LDKF01000850.1, read on the forward strand.
CCCTGGAAAAAATTTTCGGGCCTGGGCGGGGCGCGCGTCCCCCGCGCCCTCTGCCTACGGGCCTGTTCGGAAGTGCCCGGGCCGGATTGCCCCCTCCTCGTTCCCCTGTCACTGTCTTATTGCCAATTTTTCATCAGATGTGTACCAACATAAGCACTTTTTGCTCCACGACCATTTGCGCATCGGCGATCTGGACACCGCCCGTGACCATCTGAACCATTTCAGGACCAGTGAACGGCAGTTGCTGTTCCAAATACTCTCTGAACAACGAGCGGAGGGCAAGCTGGACAAGCTAGCTGACGAGTCAAGTTCGTCTACTTTGATATAGGCAATAAAACGAATTTATGATTAATCAATTTCCCTAAGAAAATGACCCAGTTTCTCAAAAAAATTCTCATTTTTCCTAAAAATGTTCTAAAATCAATGAAAATTTCCCGACGGCTTTTATCGGGCATTTTTTGCTCAACGGCGACTGAAAAATTTCTGACCGCATCCACCACGTCCGATTTAGGTTACTGGCCTGTCCAGAATTTTTTTCTTGGTTTTAGTTGAATTGTCAAAACGGCAACTCAAGCAACTGTTCATCGTCAACACGATCCCCTTCATTGGCTTCGGCGTTCTCGACAACGCGATAATGATTCTCGCCGGTGAATATATTGATCAGGTATTTATCGTCTCCAATTTCGATTTTTCGCAGCTTTGGATTTTTGATCAGTTAAAGTTTATTCATTTTTCGAAAAAATTCTCATGGTTCTATCGGATTTATTTTTTTACTTACAGTTAGAAATTCACATACTTCTGCAACCATGCAATTGTCTATATAGCGAAAAAAATTGTTTGTTTTAATTTCCGATTAACCCCAACTCCCATTTTCTTTGATCACAGACACTTGGTACATTTTTTTGCATTTCTACGATGGCGGCCGCTGCCTTGGGCAACATCATCTCCGATGTTGCTGGAGTTGGGCTGGCCCATTATGTCGAGCGGTTCGTCAGCTACATGGGCGTCAAGCACCCTGTTCTCACGTCCGCACAGGTCGGTAAACATTAAATAATCAGATTTGAGGACCAGAGAGACATAACGAGGCGGCCAAACCGGACCAAAGCCCCTCAAAATGCCAGACTCAAAATTTTGAATGATCAAAAACCCAACACCTTGTCGGGAAAGAGCAAAAAAAAAGAGATGGAAAAAGACGACTTTGCGATTGAGCTAACAACTTGCGTTTTTGCAATCGAGAGGCCGAAAATCTCAGTTGTAAATTTTGCGATCGATTTTAAAAAAATTAGTGATCGAATATTAGGCCAATCTGTTATCCTCATTTCTTTATGAAAATGACAGGCAATCTCAAAAAAATGCATTTCGTTTAAATAAGATTTGTTTTGCCAATAAATACCACAAGTTTAATTTTTATTAAACCCATTTTTTTCTTTCATATCACTAATTTATTCCAATGCTTGTCATTTAAGCTCGAATCAAAGAGGGCCCGACTCTGTGTTAATATGGCTAGGGCGTTCGGACTGATCTTGGGCTGTTTGATTGGAATGTTTCCACTTCTCTTTTTCGAGACGGATACCACCAAACTCAAGGAACACGCACCATGCACCGCTCAAACCAAATAATAATCGGAGCAAAAATCTCATTTTTTAAATTATCCTCCCTTCTCTTATACGAAAGCAAATATATCGTGTTTTAGCCATAATTTACTTAATTACCCCTTAGTCAGTCCCATTTTCGAGTGCAATTCTAAGTCATCATTGTTATTGTTATCATCATCATGCATGCCCATTCTTGATCGGATATACAATTTTCTTCTACTTAAACAGACAGACAGATAAATAATGAAAAGGATCAGTGATTTTATGTAATTAGGTCATATTTAAAAATAAAACATTTTTATTGTACATCACTTTTTACTAAAAGGGACAGATCTTTTTTGAAATATGAAAATACTAATTTTGGTTAGATTTTAAAATTTGTTTTTTGTAAGATTTCGCCGAATTATACAAACCAAGTGCCCAAAAAGTGAAAATCGGCTAACCAATTATAACTGATGAGGAACTTTTTGGGGTGTCCGTAAGAACCTTCTCTGACCATGTCTGACAATATTGTCCTTCACTTTTCCTTTTTTCTCGCCGCGAAAAGATAATATACTAACACAAGTAAGTAAGATAGAAGAGAGAATCAATCAATCAATCAATCAATTTTATACGCTCAGGGCGCAAGGCCGAGTCAAAATAAAATATAAAGCAACAATATATAGAGATCGTCATTTTAGAAAAATGTCCACAGGTTTAGGTAACAACAACGGGTCAAAACTGGAGAAATAATATAATGTGAATTTTTTTAGGAATTTATTTAATGTGTAGCAATGGCGAAAGAACAGGGGACTGAACATCGATCTTATCCAGGAGTCTGTTGAAGGTTTTAGGATCATTTTTTCTTAAATTTTGTGGCAATTTTAAATAATTTCTTGCAGTTTTAATAAAAAATGAGTTATAACGGAAACTTGTTGAACATGGTGATATTTTTAGTTTGAAGGTGTCTCCTCTTGTTCTGGACTCATAAAAAGAGAAGGCATTTTTATGTTCTACAATTATATGCCCCCAAATTATTTTGTGAAAAAGTTTTAGGTCAGCTTTTAAACGTCTTAATTCTAAGGAATCGATTTTGATAATATTAAGGAGCTCAATATAGCTTGGGATCGAACCAAATTGTAATGGATTGTTTTTCGTGGTTTTATTACATCTAAAATAGATAACTCTAAGAAAAGTTTTCTGAACATATTCAATTTTATTAATATTGATTTTTGTATATGGATTCCAGACCGGAGAACTGAATTCCAAAATTGGTCTAACATAAGTGCAAAACATATTTACCAAGAATTTTTGATCTCGAGTCTTGAGTGTTTTAAGAAGTGCAAATGCCAGTGCTCTGCCTTTTTTAGTGATTTCCTTAATATGGTCAGTAAATTTAAGATTGCTAGAGAAATATATTCCTAAATATTTTGATTTTAAAGGCTTGATTTTTTAGGATTTTTGGAATTTCATTTTCACCCATATAATAATTAGTTCTTTCATTTTTATTACCAAGATGCATAACCTTGCATTTATTTACTGCAATTTTTAGTCCATTATTATCGCAATAAATGATAAGTTTTTCAGTAAATTTCTGTAAGGGATTAGAAATTAGTGGCCGAGATACATCAAAAATATGGTAGGCTTTAAGGTCATCTGCAAATAATTTAAGGATAACAGTATTAGTTTGACAATGCATAGGAAGGTCAGAGATATAGATCAGGAATAAAATGGGTCCTAAAACTGATCCCTGAGGAACTCCACTGGGTACTTGGTTATAGTCCGAGTAAGCAGAGCCCACTCGGACGGTATATTGCCGGTTTTCTAAGTAACTTTCAAGCCATTTAAGTAATGGACCTTTTATGCCTAATTTTTCCAATTTAATCAGAAGAGTTTTGTGTGGAACAGTATCAAAGGCTTTGGCCAAATCATAATATATAATGTCCACAAGCTTTTTATTTTCTAAAGCGAAAGAAATGTCTTCTATAACCTCAATTAGTTGAGTGGTGACTGATCTGTTTTTTCTAAACCCGTGCTGGGCCATGGGGTAAAAGATTATTACGTTCAATAAATTTTATAATTTCATCAGCAATTATTTTTTCCAGGATTTTGGAAATCGATGATAACAGTGAAATTGGTCGGTAATCTTTTAAATATTTGGGTCAGACATGGTCAGAGAAGGTTCCGTAAGAACCTTCTCTGACCATGTCTGACAATATTGTCCTTCACTTTTCCTTTTTTCTCGCCGCGAAAAGATAATATACTAACACAAGTAAGTAAGATAGAAGAGAGAATCTTCATATTCCTTTCCTCTGACTTTATGGACACTCGTTGAAAAATCTTGCGCTGTACCTTTTAGTCCTACAATGAAAACCCTTACCGGCCCAACTGGATTGATCTTGATTTGATTGGTGTATTCATATAAAAAAAATCCAGTGCCAATTTTATGCAAAACTGCATAATCAATATATATGCATTATGGTGAGATAAGGGGACGTGGGGGAATAGATCAAAATTCAATTGATTGAGTCCCCTCAGTTTCTTCCTCGATAGTTGAGCCGATTCTCAGACCGGGCATTGCTTTGACAATATCGTTAGCCGAAGATTTTTTGATCTAAAATTTGGAAAAATGGAAAGGCCAATTTTAATGAGTAAACATAATCATTTACGCGTTCAATAATTCCCGCCATTTGATTGGTGGCGCCTTTCTCTGAGCTTTGTGGAAGTTGATCACCAGCCTAAACGACCCAAAAATAATAACAAGGGCAGCTTATTATTACGATTATGAGTAATTATCTATAGACAAATTTGTAATGCTCAATACCTTCGTGGTCTGCTCACTATTATTATTACGTTTAAAATTTTCGGCTTACCAAACTGAGCCGACGCTGTAACCTAGAACCCCCGATCTCGGATGGCGCCGCAAACAATCCGCCGTCCTTTTCCTTATCCTCTTCGTTTACTTCTTGTGGAATTGGACCACCCAGCAACCCGTCATCATCCATGTCCATGACGAGCATCGGATCAAATTTGCTTAGCAGTACCGAACGCCGTGGAGTTGATGTGAACATAGAGGACGCAAATTTGCCATGAGCACCGGAAACAGTGATGTCTTCAGGGTTTTCGCCAAACTAAATTTTAAATTAACAAATAAAAATATACAAATGATATTCCATTTTAATCTAAAGATATCTTCCGTTCAACAGGTGGATGCGGCCGCTATCGGGACCGCCGGACCTTTTTTTGTAAAGATAATACAAATTTTGTGCTCGGGAAAGGCCACTTTGCCAATGGAAAATTTAAAAAAAATGTTTAAAAAAGTGATTTTTGATAGAAATAGACTATTTCGCAAACGAAAAAAAGCAAATTTTCGAAGAATTGTTCCAGGTCCAGGAAGTGAATTTTGCCAAAAATAGACCACTTGGAAAAAAATCGGCCGATCCATCCCCGTTATCTTTTTATCTTCCGTTGATTAAGAAAATAATTCCACCAACCATCATCGACTCCCTAGGGCCTTTTGCTGCCATTTGGTCCAATTTCTTAGCCTCCTCTTCTTTGTGCTTTTTGTTGTTGTTGTTCAACGGTTTTTGGCCGGTATGTATTTGAGCTGTTGAAGTAGTCGTTGTTGTCTTCGCCGACAACATTTTCGACTTTTCTTCAACTTGTTTTTGTTGTTGCTTCATATTAGTAGCAGTAATTATTGGGCCGTCGTTGTTGTCGCGAAAAACAGAAAATTCCTCTCGGTTGTTTGCCGCAAACAATGTAGATGGTTGTTGTTGTTTAGGTTGATCAGATTGTTTTTCGACTGAGGATGAGCATTGTTGATGATGATGTGTTTGTGCATTTTCCATAGTGGGGTTGAACAATGTAAGATCTGGACGAACATCTTCGGGATGTGCTGCGATCATTCGGATCAGTGCCATTGTATTGTCACAGTTGCCTGTAGTAGCTTCGGGCCCCTCGAAGTACTTGGCCGTTAATGATCTGAAAGACTTTGTTGAATGCATCCTGATTATTTCCTATACAAATCCGGAACCCATTGGCCATTTTTGATCAGGCCCACATGCGGGGTTTTTTTGTTGATTAGGATGGAAAACATATGTAGGTGTACAAGGGGGGGTTCAGCCGG
>LDKF01000851.1:9984-58669 GCA_001026735.1 Rotylenchulus reniformis
AATATTGACTAAGAGACAATTGATCCAAAAATTTTTTGCCAAACCTAATGCCAAGTTCTACACATGGGACACGAAAAAAATTCTTCTCGCTTAGTATAAGGTAGGGGATAAGTAAGTCTTAATGAATTTAAAAGGAAGAAACTTTACGAACAATTAATGCATGTTTTTATTCAATGAAAATAATTCAGAATAATGCGGACAAATATTTCGTGTTGAAAAAACGTGTGAGCATCGAATTTATCGAACTTGGCTTTGAATGTACAGGGACTTGTCACGAATGGCTAGAGATAAAATACAATGAAGATAAAACAGCCAACGGTTTATTATTTTTATGTGCAATTAATATGGATGCATATCATATTATTTCTATTATAGAGTTTATGGAAATTTTTAAAGAATTATTTTTAATCCTTTTTTTATTTCTACGATTTTTTACGGAATTTCTTTTTTAGATTATCCTAAAATTTATTGCCTTTTTTATATATTGCCTTTTCTTTAAATTTTGCTCTCACCCTTTAAAAAGTTTCCCCCACTCGAAGAGTACTCTGTGATCATTCAAATACGAAGATCTCGAAAGGCAAAAAATATTAGGTAAATATTCGAAAAGATCTAAAATTTTCTAAAAAATCTAGGCCTCGAATTTGACGCCTAATTCCTAATCAATCCCCATGCATAAACGACCGATGACACTGATCCTAAAAGATCGGTATTTAGGTGCTATTTATAAAATAAAATTACCTCGATTTTAGTGGAAAATTAACTTTTAAAAACATTTATCATAATTTCTGATATTTATAGGATCCACAATCCACACTTCTGAACGATATTCTCCACGCTTAATGACCCGTCATAAATTTTTTAAAAGACTTTAATTTTCTGTAAAAAGCCTCTGTTATTTCGCACCCTAATATAGTGGTTCGTAGTTTTTTTTATTATTATTTATCTTCTGACGAGTTGTTCCAGAAGAATATGTATATCAGGGCTGTTGAAAATTTTTTTTCGAAAAGCGGTAGCGGTATGCGGTACGCGGTAAAAAATTTTTAAAAAGCGGTAGCGGTATGCGGTATGGGCTAAAAACGCGGTATTTGCGGTATGCGGTAACGGTATGCGGTATTTTTGTAAAAAAATAAAAAAAAAATTTTTTTGATGTTATGGTTATGGTACAAGAATAATTTTTCGCATATTAATCAATTTTCCTAAAAAATCGCAGACATCAATTTTCAAAATCACAGGCCTTGGATTTGGCTAAATTTTTTGGTATTTGAGAGGTGGTAGAAAAATTTCAAAAAAATTGGACCCCTTTTCTATAGTAAGAAATTTATGTTTTTATTATAAATTTTTTATAAAAAACAACTTTTATTATGATAAATTAACTATATTAAGAAGTGCTATCGGCCGGGAAAATTTTTGAAAAATTTAATGAATTTCTTAAGAAACTTGGTCATTTTTTAGGCGGCCGTAAGAAGGGCCGCCGGAGAAAATTTTGAATATTTGGGCCAAATCCTTTAAGAAAATTGCAATTTTTCAGAAATCTAACAGAATTAGGGGGGGCCGGCGGTCCCGATAGGGGCCGCGAGAAAATTTTGAAAAAACGCGCTAATTTTTTGATAAAATTGGTCAATTTTTTCCCCAAATATTTATTTATTTTTTTGTAAAAATGTCATTCTTAGGGGTGTATTTTCCGCGGTATCGGGCCAAAAAGCGGTAGCGGTATGCGGTACGCGGTATGGGCCAAAAACGCGGTATTTGGCGGTATGCGGTAGCGGTATGCGGTACGGTATCCAGCCCTGATGTATATGTTGTAGCCAATTCTGCATTTCAGCCTATTCTGCAACATCTTCTGAACAATCGAGAATCGAATATCAAAAACATTAGCTTCTAAAAAACATTCCGAAAGTTTCAACATATTTTTGTCCATACAAATATATCATCCGAACATTTAATCGATGTTTTGATGTTCGGATGATGTTTTGAATGTTTGGATGGACAAAAATATGTTGAAACTTTCTGAATATGTTTTAGAACTCCAAGCTAATATTTTAGATCTTAAGGTGTCGAGTTTCTATACACTAAAAAAGTGTTATATTTGGCAAATGTTTTTTTCTTACCGATGCATAATCGACTGCAACATATACATGGCATCTGATCTTTTTATATAGGAGCACATGTATGTTGCAAATTCCCGGGCGATCTAATGCCATATGTCATAGCGGAGGATTATGGTACAGAGATGTTATTGCTCTTAAACAACCCGAAAAAGCGTGCTAGTTTCAAACTTCAATACAGAGCAGGTAATTGAAGATGAAATTAAAAATTAATGTGCGAAATTCAACTAATTAATTGGTTAATTAAACATGTTTCTCATCTATAATGCTAAAAAATCCGTATTGAGTAAATAGCCTTTCTATTTTCAAATATCGGGTAGAAGGAAAAGTTAGTTATAGACAATTTCAAATATTTGTACATAACATAATGTATAAATATTTATTAAATTAAATACTTATAAATTTGTAGTTATGAGAGAGACGTGAATTTTATATTCTTTTGGTGCCATGATAAATGAAAAAAGGGCAATTAAAACGAAAGGAAAAATACAATGAAAAGCAAGATAAAAGATTCAGCTAAATAAAAGATTCAGATTTAAGTTGTTCTCGTTGTATTAAAAATGTCAAAAAGTTGGAAAACCCATTAGTTCTTGATATTTTCGAACTTTCTATATACCCTGTGCTTGGCAGATGTTCGCCGATGCAGATTCAGCTGAAATTACATACCAAAAGAATCAGCATAAATTTTGCACACATTTGCTTTTTAAATCTAAGCCAAATGTCCTCAAAAGCTTAGATAAATTTATTTATCTAAAAGCCAAAAAATTTCCCAAGGATTGCTATTAATAACACTTTTTCTTTTACCCATATTTGAAATGGATAGTTTATTCATGCATGTTATCCATTTTTGCACTTTTGGACCAAATGACATAGCACCGAAAATGCCATATTTTAGGAGGATGGATCTTGTCATCTTACCTATAATAGAAAAATAAAAAAATACATAAAATAATTTTTAATGATACTACTTTTGTAATAGTTTTTCTTCTTGTTTTTTCTTTTTATTAAGTCTTAAAACAATATTTCTTTTTTTTTAATAATTTAAAACAGATTATTTGGAATAAATATAATTTTTAAACAAAAATTTAATTAATAAAAGAATTATTTCCGTTTATTCATATTATTTTTAGTAAACTTATGTTCCATCTTTTTACACAGTTACTTTATTTTTTATTTCATTTCATTTTGTTCTTAGGGATATGATGTTATTGATAGATAGATATTATACCTTTATCTAGTCTTATTATCAACATCCAACGCAATGCCCTTTTCTTCGAATCCAGCGATCTAACGGATACAATAACAACTCAATAAAATCTAAACATTAATTTATCAATCAAACTTCAAATTTAGAGCCTCAACCGACCAAACCCGGGATTGGCTGTATATCACCCATGAAGTTTCTGGCAGGACCTGACCGTAGTCCAAATTCAAGAAGCAAATGTAGAGTGATCAATTTTAATATTCTGAGAAAATGTGAAGACGAATTTCGAAATAGTTATCCCAAAGCTACTTACGATTCCGAATTCGGAAAGTGCATTATCAACAAAAAGCCTTATTTTTTATCTGAATGTGACAGAACAACTGGTGATTTTGTCTTGGAATGCCCGTGGAATTATACATTGGAGGTTAATAACATTGTAAATTTATAAATCTTAATCCCTATAGCACATTTTAAAAAATCAAAAAATAAATTCCCACCAAATTGATAAAATATTTCCAGAATAAAACTACCCTGCCTGCTGGAAAAATCAACCAAATTACCTCATGAAATTAAAAAGATATATCCAGCGCATGGCATCAAAGTTTCTGCCGCATTTTATTCCAAATAAATTTTTTGATAGTATTTAATTTTATAATTCTTTACTGTTCATATAGGTAATTCTTTTCAACATCTATATTCAGTAAGAATGTTTTGTAATTGGTGTAATACATTGGGTTTAATTAGGATAGCGTAAGATCGGTTTTGGTTCGGTTAACGAAACAGGTTTTTTTGCGTCAAAATGCGAGACCGAAAACCGGGGTTCGAAACACGAGAAAACCCGAAAATCGGGGGTCCAAACCGATCGGTTTTCGGTTTGAAAATACACTCCATAAGAACGGGATGTTGGAGAAAAATTTGGTAATTAGGCATTCTAAATAATTTAAAAACGATATTCTCAGGCAAAATCATGTACTATGTTAAACCAGTATTTAGCCCCCCCCCTGCATTATAGGGATGCTCAAAACCTGAAATTTTCCAAAACTCGAAACTCAAAACCAAAACTTGAGTCAAAACCAAAACTGGGTACCAAACCCCAAAACATTAAAATTTTAAAAATCTTGATTTCGATCATCAAAATTTAAGTGCAAAAAAGCTTACAATCGTTTTCAGTCCCAAAAAACCTAACGCTCGTTTTCGTCTAAAGCTCATTTCGTCTAACCAGCCAAAAAGCCTAAGTTCGTCTAATAGCATATGCCATTTGCGGGTTCTACATACCATTTAGGAGTTCTAGATACCTTCGTGGGGGATCTACATGTCATTTTGCGGGTTCTACATGAAATGTGTTTTTTCTTATTTTTAGACGAAACGAGCATTTTTCGCTGGTTAGACGAAATGAGCTTTAAACGAAACGAGAGGGAGCCGACAAAAAACATCAATCAAAATTAAGGGATCAATGGTCAAAGAGGGGAGGGAACGCCAACAAAATTGGAAATTGGGGGAAATACATAAATTTCGAAAGGGGACATTTAAATCCTAGTTATTAAATTTAATTACCATACATGAGTCCAAAAAGTGGAGTGCTTTTTTTATTAGTTTTTCAGATGTTTTGAAGGGTATTTATGTATGTTATCCATGTTTGCAATTTTGGACCAAACGACATTGCACCTAAAAATATCACTTTAATAAGTCTCATTTATGATGCTTAAAAACCGAGATTGAAACCGCTATCGAGATTTGGAGGACAATTCCTAAATTAGCTGTCATAAAATAAAACTTAGGAATGGAAAAGCGCAGTAGCAGGATGAAATGTGAAATAAATAAATATACTACAGGGGTGATTACTGATTAAACGAGCCAATAGTCATTTGGAAAAAATTCAAATAAAATTATTGAAACGAAAGTTTTATTTTCAAAATACAAAACACCGTCGACGAAAGACCGTAAAGGAATGTGGTCTTACGTTAGCCCGCTGTTCTATAGTAATGCGTCAGAGACGCATAATAGTCGTTTTCTCTGCGCTTTTTTGCATTAGAACTTTGGATTTTCAATCCCCACTATAGGGTCGATCGATCACCCCAGTAGTATTTGGTTCTTTCAAACCAAAGGATTTCCAAACAAAAATCTATCAAAATGTAGGAATTCAATTTAGTTTTTATTTTTCTTCATAAAAGAAGTAAATAATGAAAATTGACGAAGTGGAGACGAATGGAAAAAATGGGTGGGAAAAAGTGATCACACGTATAAGAAAAAATATTGTAGCGAAATAATGCCATGGGGCTGAAATTTGAAAGATGACCAATGGGTAGTGTCCAACAAAAAAGTTTAGAAAAGCAACACGATATTCTCATGCATCATTATAATAGCAATCTTCGCGAGAGCGAGGCGAAGGAACTCCTCTGTGCAATGGCCCAGCAACTTTATTTTATATTTACTATAATTTAATTATTTTCAGGTGAATGGTGTGGAAATTTTACGCGAAGTTGATTGTACAGACGAAGATGTCAAGAATTTTATCACAAATCCCGATAAGCTTTCAACCTGTAGACTTTGTAACGATGAACGAGATAAAAGGATGAGATATCCCTATGATTGTCGGGAGATATTATTTGTATGGTGTTTGGTAAGTTTATCATTAGAGTGGCGTTTATACCGACGACATAAAATCGCAAAATATAGGCTCAAAATATCGAAAAATATCGGCAAAAATAGGAAAATATCGACATAGAATTTGCCGTTCTTAAGGGTATATTTCTAAAATTTTCGCCAAATTGAATTTTAATGTATTTTATTTTACAAAAATAATTTGTGTATTTTACAAAAATTGAATATTTTGCCCATTTCTTTAAGAAATTTAAGAAATTTTTTGTATATGAACCATTTTTCAAAATATTTTTTATTATAGGGTTTGCCGGAGAAAATTTTGAAAATTTAATAGGAAAAATTAGAAAACGATCTATATGTAAATTTCAAAGAAATAATCACAAAAAATTTTTAAAATAACATTCTTAGAGATGTTTTTTGATTTTTTGTTTCAAAAAGCGAAAATGTTGGCAAATTTTAAAATATCAGACATAAAAAAATACAGCTGCATCCGTCCTTACAGACCGAAAACTCGTTCGTTAAATGAATTTTCATTGTAGCCAGAATGACTGGAATACCTCTCTTTGGAAAAACCATCATTTTCAGGATTATATGTCACAATTTTCGAATATCGATTTCCTATATANTATATATATATATAATTGTATTTTTTTACTTTCTATTAGATCTCCTTTCATTTTATTTTTTATTAAGAACACTGCTAATGGTTACTATTTGGCCAATGGTTACTATTTGAATGATAATTACTATTGGAAGGACAAGGACGGAGATTTGACTCGCGTCAGCGAGCTCACTTGCCGACCACCGGGACCGCCATAGGATATTTGAACAAAACCAGAATTTTATTTCGCGCGAATGATCCAAATCAATCTTTTGGCAAAATATTTTGGTGTTGGAGACATTATAATTGCATATATTTATTTACAACAAATCTGTTTTTCAATTTCGGCACTAATAAAATTGCTGGATTTTCGCATTAATTGGATCGGATTTGTATGCTGTAACATGTTTTTAAGCAATTGTATTGTAAAAGGGGTCAAAAAATAAGCGTGTTGACGTTACAATTTTTTGATTTCAAGCGTTTTTAGTCCAAAAATGCACATTTTGGTGGAGTTAGTCCATTTTGTAAGTCCATGAATTGCACTTTTGAAAAATTTATTCATAAAAATCCAATAAAATCGATTTTTCATTTTGGTCTTAAAAATATTTAGTTCGTAAATTTTTAGAGTCGAAAATTTTTAAAATTTGCCGAAATTGTTAGAATTTTTTAACATTGAATCTTATTTAAAATCATGTATAAAAATTTAAATTCACATTTAAAGTTGTTAAATATGGTTTTTAATCAAAAATTTTTTGGCCATGATTGGCCAAATTTTTGAGCATTTTCAGACCATATTCGGGACATTTTTGACCCTTTTAGTCTATATTTTATGGCCATATTTCGCGTTTTTGGACCATATAAACCCAATCACAAAGTCTCATCTTTTTATTTTCATTGTCCCTATTTTTTATTATCCAAATTTTCCTAACGAATATCTCCTTTACTATGAATTTATTACATTTTATAATTATTGAAGCAAGCATACTTTTATTCCATTTTACCGTTAAATTAACCCACCCTCTCTCAACATTCAACCCTTTGCCAAAAATATGTACCTATTAAATTATCTTTGTTGACGATTTTCTTGCATATCGAATAAAATTTATCGATGCTATGCAGTGTTTTCCTGACCGACCTTTTTCCGGTCACCAAATGACCTCTGACCTGACCAGAAGCTCGGTCAGGTCAGGTCACTTTAAAAAAGATCACTTTAAAATGACCTGACCGACCCTCCGGTCACAGGTCATGTGACCGGTCATCTGACCTCCAGTCAAAATAGAATCGATTCAAAAAAATCGCAAAATTTTTTTAAATTCCTATGGAAAGAATCTTATTATTTATCTAAATTGTCACCAAAATTTGGTACCAAAATCGTTGTATATTTCTTTTGGAATCATAAAATATTAGTTTCTATAAATGGAATTAATTTAAAGTTAATCTGCAAAATTTTACATGCTTTCAAATTTTTTAAATTTTCTATTTTATTAATTTATATTTTTTTAATTATTTATTTTTATTTTTAAAAATGAATAAAAGTTAAAACTCAACAAAAAATAAAAATTCTACCTGAACTTCATATCATTTAACAATTTTTGTTTCTATGACATAGATTTATTATAATTTCTTATTAATATTTATAAGTACCAGTTAAAATAAGTAAAAATAATAAAATAAAAAATATCTTTGAAGTTATAGATATTTTATAATTTGTAATATTTGATTAAAAAATAAACTAAAATATTTCCTTTTCAATCTTTTACAAAATAAAATAATATGATTCTATTAATGTATATAATTGATCAATTTTTTTACATATATTGAGCATATTTGGTGAAAAAACATCGATAGTGTAACATCAATAGTGTAATATCATTTTTAACCTACTTTTCATCAGATATTATGTCTATTATATTTTGATGATTTATTTTTTTTCAAATTTTCTAAAAATAAAATAAAAAGTGACTTTTGAATAATAGTATCTCTAGCAAAATTGCTTCTATTTTATTTTTTGTACTTATATCAAAATAAATTATAATACAACTCATCTATTCGCTCTTTGATAAGGAAGTCTTTTGGATGTATTCAGCAAGATATCTTGGTCTTATTTATAAAATAATTAAAAATAAATATAAATTAAATTTAATATTTAATAAAAAATTAATAAATTTGTATTCGATTTTGTAATTAAATCAAATAATATAGAAAATTTGAATATTAGCTAAAAAAAAGTTCAATTTAAATAAATTTTTGGTGTTATTAAAAATGTAATATTATTATTAATAAAAATCTCATAACAATGGTCAAAAAAGATTGTAAATATATGAGAAATTTCATCAAAAGGCTTTCTAAACTTTCTTTTTAGGAGAAAATAAATATTTTAAATTTAATAATTCCTTCGTAAAAATAAATTATTTATCAGTAAAATCACAATAAAAATGAATTATTGTTTAAACATTATATATAATTATTTCTGATGAGCGAATTATCTAAAAGTTAAAGTTGAAATTGCTACGATTTCCGCCCCGAATGCATCGGCTTATTTTTATAATTATAAATAAGCAATACTTTTAAAATAGGTCAAGTACCCTAGTTAGTTAAAAAAATTAATATTAGTTAATAAGCCAGACCTATAATTATGAATGTTATTTTCAAAAATATTCTATTTAAAAGTAAAGAAAAATCTGCAAAAATAGATTTTTACAATTTTTAATTAATAAAACCAATGTTAAAAAAATAAAAAAACTCCTTTTGATATGCCAATTAGAATATTTGGGCGATGCAATCAACCGAAATTATTCAACAATGTTTCATGTATCATTGATATAATATCCTATTTTTCATCGTGGAAGTGGGATTTGTATTGTAATTGATATCTTTTGCAAATATTTTATTAATTTTATAAAAATTATTAAAAAACGAATGAACAATCTAATATAGTTATGAAAAATTATTTTTAAAAATATATAATATCCTTGAAATATAATATATTTTTAGAATAGATATTTATAGGAAAATTATGCATTAAAATTTTTTTTGAATTTTATATAGAAAAATCAAAGCTAATAATGAATATAATAAAATAAAGAAAGCAAACACGAATTATTAGATATTATAACATTAATAATTTTGGAAATATTTTCAAAATTGATAGATATTAATAATATGAATATGATTCTTTCTGGACATGATTCAAATGTATCTCAACACAATATGTTAAAGATCCATATATAAATTAGGTTTACTATTACACAAATTCCGATCCAAAAATTCATTTTTTAAATTAAAGATAACAATCATTTTCAAATACAACTGAATAATAAGATTAATTGGATAATATTTATTTCGAATTTATGACGAGAGATCTAAAAAAATTAAAAATTAGTGTGTATAAAAATAAACCAAGAAAAATTACCCATAGAATTGTAAATTTATTAGGAATAAATAAGATATAATCGAGGCAATAAAGCTTAATTAAAATAATAAAAAAGAAATTAAACTATTATAGGATTTTTTAAACAAAGTTTTTTAATAAAAATATTTTATAAAAAAAGTTTAGTTTTGAATACACTAAAAGACAAACGCCTGAAGACCTGGCAGAAAAGAACATAGCTAGATGGGGTATTCCTGAGCCATTTGAAGCACACTGTCTAGAACAAAATCGGGCTTAGACAGCTTCGATACGCCATATGCAGAAAAAAATAGAGCTGAATACGAAGTACCAAAGGAAGTACGACATCAGTGAATCTCTGACCATCGTGCACAGCAAAGAGAAACGGTGATTAATTTTTTATAATCTCTATAGTAATCATTTCATTAAAAATCAAAAACGATTATAATTTTTTTTGAAAAATTTAATAATTCAATAATGTGATTTTTCGTGCCTATATATTTTTGCTTTTTATTAAGCAGACAAGATACTACCCTACTATTGAAGTAATTCGCTTTAAACATTTCGATCATAGATAGATATACATATTAAAACATTTTATCTAATGAAAATTAATAACTTTTATTAGAAATATATAATAATAAAAATAATATTTTTCTTTTATTCTTATTTTTATAAAGTTAATTCTTTTTATCTAAATAAAAATCAACAATTGTCTAATATATAAGATATTATATTAAATATTAATGAATAAATATCAGTAAAAAGGAGCTTTGAGATTAAAATTAAATATAAAAAGATTATAACTAGAATCTATGTTTTAAGATATGAAAAACGAGGTAAATATAAAATAATAAACCTAGATTAAAAATAAAATTTCATGCTTAAATTATTTATTCGATATTATAAAATATTGTTGTTTAAATTTCCTAATATAAAAATCAAAATAAAGCTAAATTATTTTCATTTGCACATCTATAATGGTACTTTGGTGGAATAAAGCGAAACAGTCATAAGCGAATTATTATATCTAAAAATATTAAAATTATTCAATGGATAATATTTTGATAGTCCTAAATTTATGGAAATAAATTTTAAAAATAAACCTTCATATAATTAATATATTTTTATTAGTTATTTAGTAAATAAACATATTTAATATTTTTAATTAAGCTTTTATTGGCTAGAGTAAATTTTAAAAGCAGTAAAAATTTAATGGAATAAACAAAAATATAATTAATAATAAATTACATATATTTAAATAATGTAATAATTTTTTATATCTTATATCCATTATAAAAAGGTTTAACCTAGGCTGAAACTTCACCGAAGCTCTGAATTTTGCCATATTATGGATTTTCTTATATTAAAAAATAATAGTTTTTGTAAAAATTATAAGAAATAATTGGGTATATCAATGGTTTATCCTATATAACAAAATGTGCTAATTAAAAATTATATTAATAATTTCTTATTATTTTATAAATTAAAAATTTTAATCAGTAAAATTTTAAATATAATAATTTGATTTAAAAAATTTAAAAAATAAATTAGTTTATAAAATATTATTATACCATAATCAATAAATAATCCAGAAAAATTTTAAATTACTTATTTTGTAATTTAATTTTAAATACGATTGAAATAAAAATAATTTATTGAAAAATATTATATAAAATAAAAAAAATTAAATTCATTTTCTATATTTATACTTATGAATAATAAAAAAATAAAGCAAAATTAAAAACACATTACTCTCCTGCAATTCATTTAGGAGTTTATTTTTTAGAAATTATATTTAAAAAAAGGTTCAAACAACAAATTTAACACATTGACCATCGTTTAATTAAATAAGATATCACATTTATTTTTAATTTAATTGTTCAATATTTGAGAATAAAATATAATAGAAAAGTGAACTAATAAATGCTTTATTTCAATAAATTAAAATTTGAAGAAAAAAATTAATTAAAAAATAAATTTACAGAAATTAAAACAAAGAGAATAAAATTCACTGAAATAAAGAAATATATAAGGAGCATATAACAAAAAAATGTTTAAAAAAGCACCGACAGGCATACAAATGACGAAAAGAACAAATAAGATTCGCTTACAAAAATATAAAAAACAGATAAATATATAAAGAAATGGTGAATAAATTTTTATAAAGTCTTATCAATAAAAAATATAAAAATAAATTCAACTTTTGAGCTAAAGAATTGGCAATATTCAAAGAGATTTTAGGAAGTTATGTAGTAGTTAAATATTTCATTAAATATTAAAAATAAAAATCACACATAAATAAAATAAAAGTTATTTAAGAGTAAATTAATAACAATAAGATATTTTAAAATTATAATATCAGCCCAAATATTGTCCTAAATTGATATCGTTTACGACCTGAACAAGAGGAACAATGTTTGATGCCACAAGGCAGCAGGGGCCAAGTGGATTCTCCAGCCAATGATCATCTTCCGGCTGATGATCCGGAACGAGATATGGCGGAAGTCCGTTACCAAAGATTTCCTGGAACAAACAGAAATCCACAGCGCATTCATGTAACTTTTTTATTAAGCTAAAACTGATGAGTTTAGTGATAATTTAGAAGTTGGCAGTTTTGCATTTTATTTTTTGAATCTCCGGACTTAGATACATTTATTTTAACTTATTATGATTTTATTTTATGAAATACAACTGAAAATTCTGTTATCTGCCCGTACGAAATACTGGCAACACTAGCCGCTAGTGACAAATCGCCCCCCCCCCATTAGTACTCTAACTTTTATTGAGTCTCGGGACTCAATATCTATTTATTTTCGTTTTTTATTTAATTCTTATGCCTAATTTTATGTTATTTCATGTTTTAATGGCAGTGGTAATTTCTTGGCCAATTTTTTATACTATTACCCGTGTTCCATATCATGCCAGCACAAAGTACTGGCACATAAATAATCATGCCACTACAAAGTGCTGGCACATAAATAATAAACATGCTAACACAAAATGCTGGCTCATTTATA
This sequence comes from Rotylenchulus reniformis, assembly GCA_001026735.1. Taxonomy (NCBI): domain Eukaryota; kingdom Metazoa; phylum Nematoda; class Chromadorea; order Rhabditida; family Hoplolaimidae; genus Rotylenchulus; species Rotylenchulus reniformis. Next base: position 22,904 of record LDKF01000851.1, read on the forward strand.
ATAATCATGCCAACACAAAATGCTGGCACATTACTAATAATCATGCCAACACATTGATTATTATTTATGTGCCAGCACTTTGTGTTGGCATGATTTGACTGATTCATATATGTCGGAAGCAATCTTTAGACTGAACGCACGGGCTAAGGGAGAACATTTATTCGATGCATTTGTTAATTTGTTGCGTGAAAATTACATTGTTGAATGATAAAATGATTTGAATGATCGATATAGAGTCCCGAGACTCAATAAAAGTTAGAGTACCAATGGGGGCGATTTGTCACTAGCGCACAACACTGTTTCTGCCCGTATTAAAACGGGCAGCAAAGTTATCTGACCGTATGAAACACGGGCGACAGTTATCTGCTGTCGGTATGAAATAGAACGATATTAATCTGCCCGTACGATAAAATTAGTGTTAATTTACTATAGCCTCATTCTGTTCCTCCGAAATACACTTCATTTAAAAATGAGTCCCGGACTCAATAAAAAATTAGTATCCCAGAACCGCCAACTTTTGAAGTAACGCCAGTATTTGCATTTTAGGAAGAATCTGGACAAACATTTCGAAAGAAGAAAAGAGGCGTCCAAATTGAACTGTTAATGGACGACAGACATGTGGTTTCATATAATCCATTCCTATTGCTAAAATATGGCTGTCATATCAATGTGGAATATGTGTTCGGACAGAAAGCATGCAAATATGTATTTAAATACATAATAAAAGGTATTTTCCTAAATCTAATTTATAACTGCTTGATTCATCTAAAATGGATTTTATTATAGGCTTCGAAAAAGGCTATGTTAAAGTGACACAACCGCGCAGTGGCCGAAAAGGTGCTAGCAGTGGCGAAGATGCCGATACATATGACTATGACGAAATTGCTGCAACTTTCAAAGTTCGATATATGACTGCACTGGAGGCTTATTTACGACTTCACTCATACAAAATTGTGCAAATGTCACACCAAATTTACACTTTGAGCGTTCATGACGAGGGCGGACAAACCATCGTGGTAGAAGAAGGCTATGAAGAGGAAGGCCGATGGAAAATTGATTCAAACACACGACTGACAGCTTTTTTTTTAATTATTATTAAAAAGTAATGAATTATAAAAATAAATTCAGGAATGGAACAAATAAAAGAAGACGAATGTAATTAATGTAATTAACCATATTATTAGAGGAGGAAATGATATTAATAAATTGGATAGTATAGTGATGAATTGGTGATACAAAAATGATTTATTTAATTATATAATTTATAATTCATAAATATTGAATGAAGGATTATAAAGAAACTCAAACACATATAAATAAAAAATAATAATTAAATTAAAGAAAATAATATTCAATTTATATAATCTAAATCTATTATAGTAGAACATATAAGTACAATTATTGCATCAAATTAATAAAAACTAATTATTAAAAGGAAATATTCTCGCATCTAATAATTTAGCAAAATGATTAATACAGTTATGAAAAAATAATTTTGATTAAATTTTAAACAAGTAATATTATAATAAATCTTTTGTTTAATGAAATAATGTAAAAATTATGTAATATAAATTATAATTATTATAATTTTAATTGAATAAGGTATATCATAATATTTATAAAATACTATTTTAAAACTATAATTTTATTTATTTTTCCTTTTTCAAGGTTAAGTGCGTGTGTTCGTAATGACACACCCGCATGTGGATGTAGCCACCTTGCCGTTTTACAACAACAAATGGAGAGAGGGCAAAGATGTTCAGCTATATGACCAAAACATCTGCGGGCAATGTCTTTTTTTGGTTAGTTTTTGCAATGGAGTGATCATATATTTTGTAAGAGCACATGGCGCAGATACGTTGATTCTAACAGCGAATGATCTGTTACAAAATAGTAAATGATTGATTAATAAAATAGATAAATGAAAACCAATTTAAAGAATTTTGGTTAACTATATAAAGATCCTATGTTTTTTATTTGTACATAAAAGGGCGAACGGAAATGCAAAGTTGCATTTTAATTCTAAAATAATAATAATAAAAATAATTCAGAAAATTTTTTCATGAGTTTTAAAAATTTTCTCTATATAGTCATTCATTTAATCTACAAAAAGCAAAAAATTAAATAAATCAAAATTTTATTTAATTTTATAATTTTATTAGACGATAAGAAAAATTATTCTTTATACAATATTATTTTAAAACCAGTTAAGCCCGATTAAAGTAGAAAATGAAATTAATAATTTTAAAATTTATTAAATTATATATCTTATTTCTTAAGAAAAAATAAAAAAGCTCTAAATTTTTTAATTCTAAAATTTAACCATGAGCTTAATTACTATTAAAATTATGCATTTTAAATAATTACATTTGTCAAGCTTTAAATTCAGCCATAAAAGATTCATTAAGAATCTTCTAAAATTTCAACAGCCATCTGAAAAACAAATTATATTTTTAATAGTTAGTTCCCAAAATCTTAAGACTAATAAATTTTATTAATATAAAAAATATAAATGTTTAAAATATAAATTATAGAATAATGATTTAAAGATATGTTTATAGTTAATATAAATATTAATATTAATTTTTATTAATTTGTAATTGCTTAAATGATAAAATTTTTACGTCCATAAAATTATTTTTTTCAATATTTAAAGTTTTACAATTTTTATATTATTAGTAATAATGGGAGGGCGAGCCATATTGAAATTACTCTGTGTAGTTTGCTCAACGAACCAGATTCTAAGATAAAAATAATGACAAAATAAATAAATCACCAAATAAATAATAAAGATATGTATAAGATATAATAAAAATATTGTATAAGATATAAATTAACATTTTAATTATAATCTAACTGATCGAAGTTCAAAAAGTCCCAAATTTAAAAGAAAATAATGCATGTGACTATAATCTTCAAAAAATAGTATATCATTATTTCTAAATGAACTGATATTATGCGATAAATAATAATATTAAACATTTATTGTCGACAAAATGCTGTCGATTTTGATGTAATTTTTGCTATTTTCTTTCATAAAATCTATAATATAAAAGAATTTATTAAAGATATTAAATTTTTTGTTAATTGAATTGGTTAAATAATAAATAATTTTTATACTATCCTGTTATAATTTATGAGCTGAAACTTGAAAATGCGTTGATTGATAGCTGCTATTTAAATATTTACTTGGTAATGTTAAAAAATATATTGAAAATATGCAATTATATCTCAAACAATATTAATTTTTCATCTCAATATTATTGATACTTGTAGTTTATAAATATTATTAAACAATTTTCATATTAAACAGCTTTGCGACTTATTAGTTAATAAATATAGGGTGGATTATCGTGAAGTGCAATTGATCATGGAACGCCATGACTCGGTAAAATTTTTTTGTGGTAAGGCGGTTATATAATAAAGGTTCTCTGAACCTTAATATATACAAAATTTATATATAAATATTAAATTTCTAAACTAACTTGTTCTTTAACTGGAGATTTATAGATACATCCCGATATTTTAAAGAAAATACATATAAAGAGAGATAATCATCCAACAAATAATTGAATTAATTTTTTTATTTTTAAGGCTTATAGCTATATGAAATTTTGAAAGGACTTTTATATATTTTATTTTTAAAGCAATTTTAGATATTAAATACAACCAGTTTCTATGCTACTCAATTTGCTTTGTCATCTAATTTGTAACTTTGCAAAACGAATTCAAATATTTGTAAAATTGCGTGCCGGAAAAACAGTTTCTTTTGAGTAGTGAGTAATGATTCGATAGAGAATTTTGAAAAAAAAAACAAATTCAATTTTATCATCAATTGCTGAATTATTTTTATTAACATCTATTCTGATTCATGTAAAGATGTAATGAACTTTAGAATATAAGACAAACGTCAAATTACAAAAATATTATTCCAATTTGAATAAAAATAAACATCAAATTTTTTTAATTTGCATTTTCAAATTAGATAACTAAATTTTATTTAAAAATTACGTGCAAAACAAAAAAGAAATTAATATATTTATGAAATGAAAAATAAAGTAAGAAATAAATTAATCTACAATCTAGTTTAATATTAAATAATAAAACAGAAATAAGAATAATATTAAAATTAAAAAAAATTTCATAAAAATAAAACAAAAGTCATTATATATAAATATTCATTTAAATTAATTGTCATAAAGAAGAACATAATAAATAAATAAATAAATATAATAAGTAATGGATAAATAATCAAATCCTCCAATAAATAACATCTGAAGAAGGTATCTTATCATATCTTATTAAAAAAATTAATTTTCTCCGCCCCGCCCTTTTGATTATCGCTATGAAAATAATGTCTTAGAATATTTATTTTTTAATTCAAAAATTAAAAAAACCAACTTAAAAGATATAATTCAAAATATCTATAACTGATTCATTTATGCGCATAATAAATCAAAAATTTTACACAGAATTTAATTTAAGTCTATTAATTTAAATCGGCTATTACGACAACAAAATGACAATGTTTGTACCAAAAGATTGAGTCAATGTACTACGAAATTGAGGATCTGAGCCATCGATTAGAGATACATAAATAAACAATATATGCACAATAATAAAAAACATTAATCAATACATCTAAAGAATAGTCTAGGAATTTTATATTTAAAAGTACAATTTAATTTGGTAATTTATTAGATAAATATTTTATGAAATTGATTAATTATAAACATAAATGAATAATTTATTGAGTAAATTTTATAATAAAAAATATTGAAATTATTTAATTCCACTTAAAAATTTAAAAGTGAAAAATAAAACATTTTTTATTAATAGGCAACAATTTCAAATAATTATCATAATAAAATCAAATTAATTACAAAAAATAATTATTTAATTATTTTATATAAAGATTTTCCATTTATTTTAGATCACAATTAGTATTAATTAAATTGTATAAATATTAAAAATTTAAAGACAATATAATAATTATGGTAAAATTTATAAATTTAAGTCGCATAAATTATTATGAAAATAAAAACAATGCATATTATGAATTTATAATTTATCAGATAAGTCTGGTCCAATGCACCGACATGTAGCACTTGTGGTCAAAATTATTTTATTTTTATTAAAGACATTTTTCATTAACCTTTATTATTTTTTATTGGTAATTATAATAAAAAAATAAAATATTTTTTAAAAGTTATAAATAAAAAATAATAATTATTATTTTTAAAAAAAAACGTAATTCTCTAATTATAATATTATGATAATTTGATAAGAAATATTGTAATTTTTTTTCATCAATAAAATATATTGTATTTTCATCAGCAAACAACAATTATAATATCAAAATTAGGTAATTTGAAGTAAAAATATATATTTATATATTTAAGCGAAAAACAACGCATTGTAACTTCAAGATTATGAGACTACCGTATTCGGTTACTAAAAATGATGTTAAATATTATGTTAGCATCTTTAACTAGATCATTTGATTATATAAAAATCATTATAACGATTTTTTGACATTAAGTAATATATTATATTATTTAAATTCATATTATAATTAACATATATATTTGTAAACAATCTATAAATTGAGCTGACTTGTGATATAAAATAATTATAATATTATAATATAAATATTTAATAACCTTTAATTTTTCGAGTTGCATGAAGTATAATAGGCAGAACAGCCCCATAGATAAAATAAAAAATAAAGTACTTCTAGATATCAAAAAGCATAATGATACATCCCGAAAAAGTCCAATCATAAATGAATTTTTGAGCTGGAGAATTTAGAGAAATGGACGTTGCTGAAATTAAAATAAAATGTTTTGTATGTCTTGAAGAGTTAAAATAAAAGTAACTAATAATCAGTACAAAATAAATATGTATAAATAAAATAATAGCATTTAAATCTCAATTTTCAGTTAGCAATTAAAATTTTATGAATTTAAGGAATGATTTGTAAATTTTCTCAAGTAATATTATTTCTCTTATGAGTAGTTAAAAGGTGTAAATTTAAGGCTGGAATAAATATATAGTATGCTGACAATAATTTAATTAAATGATTGATCAAAATAAAACAGGAATAAAATAAATGATAAAATGCCAAAAAATAGATTTAATGTTTAAAAATTTTATCTAATTAATATTGTCATCATATACTTGAATTAAATATAATTGACTTAGTTTAATATATAAATCAAAATATACCCAGTCTTTAATTAAATTTAAATAACTCAAAAATAAATACTTCTAAATGTTTCATCTTCACTCTTTTAGAACCATTTCCACCACTTTCAATTTTTTGAATTGCATAGTAACAAATGTTGACCAAACTGGGTAATTTTTATTCAAAAAAATATTTTTCTAATTATAATACCTAAATATTAAACAATTATTTTTAAAAATTGTAATTTATATAAAAATAAAAAATTATAACAATAAAAATAAAGTAATTTCTTTAATAAAATATTATAACATAAATAAATATTTATCCTATTAAATTAAATAAATAATTTTAGTAATATTAATATCATTAAGAGTTGGATCATAAGAATTAATCCATATGATAGAAACTAACATTAAAAAATTATTTAATACAATAAAAATTCATTATAAACAAAAAAGAATTATAAACAATTAAAGTTCATATATTATTTGCACGTATAAGAAATTGCTTCATCTGCAAAATTCTGGATTATAAGGCTAAGAAAGCAAACAAATAATCTCCTTTCTTTTTTATCTATTCTATTGCACAAAAAACTTTATTAAAAAGGATAATTAAAAATTTTATTAGATACTAATGAATAAATTTGAAATTATATAATTGCTCTTCATTTCCAGCTTCTTTCATATTAATTTACTCCAATAGCCATTTATATGATAAAATAAAAAAAATATTTTTAATAATAAATTTAAAATTTAAAAATGATTATAATATATTATTAGATATAATCCTTTTGATTAATAAACAATTTTAATTGATAATTTTTTTAATTTTTAAAAAGGTAATGAAATATTATTTTTTGACATTAAAATATAACAATCGTTTTTTGGAAAAAATAATTATTAATTTTTTCAAAAAAATAAAAAAATTATATTTAATTAAGCGTTTTAGAGAACTATATATTATATGAATAATAATTAGAATTTTAAATTTGAAAAAAAAATGTTTTTCCTTCACAGCTGGCTAAACTATTTTAAATTAAATTTGCAAATAAATATTTTCACTATGGAAGAAAAAATAAAAATTAATATAGCGTATATTATTTTCTTACAAATTATTTGGATATTATAGGATATAAAAATTTCATAGTTACATTTAGTATTATTTTTGAAAGATATTTTTTATCATTTGATAGGGATACACTATTATATAATTGTTAAATTTTAGTTTTTTTATTTAGAAATGTTTATTATTACCAATATGATTTTATTAATAATTATAAATATAAGCATATTTAAATATCTTTTTTCATTCATTTTTATTGTAATTTTTATTATTTTTTCTTTATGATCTTTTCTGTAGCTGTTAGCATCAGTGGAATTCCAGCCATTTTTTTCATTTGGTCATTGTAAAAAAAATATTTATTTCTTCTGTGGTTATATCTAACTTTCTAATAATGATGTTCGTTGTGAAGATATCGCCAGGTAAAGTTATTTTGTAAATGGATTTAAAAAAAATTTAAAATTTAAATAATATTTATATTTATTAAAGATAAATAAATATATATAGAGACAATGAATAAATAGAATTTAATATGAATTAATTATCATATTATTAAAACAACAAAAACTGTTTAAAAAATGTAACAATTGTTTCTGTATTTATGTAATTTCAAGGTATTAGGATTTTTATAATGTGTTTTTCAAGTAAAACAAAAAAGCTTGCTTGATTTATATTTGAAAATAAAATTAAAAATAGTAAAAATTTATTCTTACAAAAGTTGGCATAAAAGAAAAATCAGTACTTTTAAAAAATTTATAAATTATATGCAATTGAATAAAGATAATGAATGAATAAATTGAAAAGTCGCAGCCAAATTTTCGAATACCGTGAGAAAAAAATTAAATGGAATGACAAGAAAAATCCAAGCTACAACCGGTGAAATCTTTAATTAAAATAAATATTATTTAAATTTATCCGATGTAGATTTGAATGATTTAATTATTGTTATAATTTATATCTCACTTGCGCAAAAAATTATTTGTATAATTAATAAAAGAAATATTATTTTTAATTAATTAAATTTTTATTTATAATTGCAAAAATTTATTTTGAATAAATAATTATAAAAAGGAAACCAATTATTTATATAATTAGACTGATATAAGGAAAATGGATTTTAAAAAATTTAAAATTTAAATAATATTTATATTTATTAAAGATAAATAAAAATATAAAGACAATGAATAAATAGAATTTAATCTAAATTAGAGCTCTTAAAAGAATATTATACTTATAAAAAATAATTCTTATAAACAAAGATGGTATTGTTTAATCAATAGAAATAAATTTTTAAAAATTAAAATAAATTATTTAAAAATTTTAATTATTTTTTCTTAATATTTGTCAAATTAAAACATTTAATTTGTAATACATTAACATGAAAATTTTAATTCAAATTTATTAAATAATTAGAAATATATTTTGTTATAAAATAAAGAAAATTTTAAAATTTTAAAGAATATAACATTAATTTCGAAAGAATTCTAAAGAATATAACAAATATATTCTAAAGAATATATATAATTCAAAAGAATGTAACATTAATTAACTAAAACAAAAAAAGTTTAAAATGCTTTTAAAAAAGTAAAATCATTACAAAAAATTAAAAGGTTCGATTTGAAATCACTGAAAATCCAAATAACTGAAATTGCGCTAAATGAACTTAAAAAAATCTTGCTCTTGAATTTTGGAAATTCTAATCATTTTCCATTCGCAGACAAATGTAAGAAACAAGATATAATAAGAATACATTTTTTCTGTTTTTTTTTCAAAAAATGCTTATAATTTAATGAATAATATACGAAAAATAGTGACTCAAATTTCATCAAGACGATGCCAGAACATCAATTCTACAAGTTTCCATGAAAGGGAAACAAAAAATTTGTAAGTCAATATTATAGAATGATAAAAAAATACTAATTAATTATAATAATTTTTTTAATAAGTTCTCCTAACAATTCTCATATCAAAATTCATACATAAAACATCGAAAATTTATTAAGCAAAATAAAGATCAAAATCTTTATTATTTCCACATGATTATTAATAACAAGCACAAAATTAAAAATTCTCGCAAAAATAAAATATATATTTATATTTATTTTTGAAATTAAATAGGACCGAAAAACATCATTATTAAAAATTTTCTTAAAATATTATCTATCTTAATGATTCATAAATCAAAAAATGATTCATTAAAAATAAATTTAAAATGGTTTTAAAAATTAAAGAGTTAATGATTTTTTTAAAAGAAATGCAGCTTTACAAAAGATCAAAATTATAGGAAACAAATTTTATAATATTTTATTATAAAAATAAAAAAATAAAAATTTTCTAACAGAATACTCAATCCAATTAGATTTATTCCTGGAAAATTGTAGGTTTCTTGGTTATTTGTAATTTAATATCATTAAAAAAAAATAAATATTCATAATGTAAAATAGCGGATTATCTATTTGCAATCTATAATTCTTTATAATTAAATATTAAATAAATTGTATTTTAAAAGGGAAATAAAATTTATGAATTTTACAATTTGAATTTAAAAAATTACGATATTGTATTGAGTGATAATCCCAGATGGTCTTAAAATCAAGATTAAATTAATAAAATCAATTAAATTATTCAATGATAATATATTTTAGTGTTTAACGACATAGATCATGAGTGCGTCAAACATGCCCAAGTGATAGAAAAAAATATTGGCACTTTTCCAGGCTTAAAAAAGATATTTATAAATGGCATTTATAAAGAAAGTTAGACTAAGAAATTAATATTAAATTTGTTTTAAATTAAATTTTACAAGTAAAATGTTAAGAGAAAATACTCAAACAGAAATCTAATCACATCATTACAACTAAAAAATTATGATGTTTATATACTTCTTATTTTCAACTATTGGCTGTCAAAAAAGGTAACCTTTTTAAGGCAATTACTATTCGCAATGTGTATAAAGAAGCAACATTATGCTAACTAATGGCTTAAATCGGTCTCTTTAAAAAACGACCGCGGGTCGCGAAGTGATTTGGTCGCGAAATGGGTAGTGTCCGAATAACCCAATGTGAAGGATTGTAACTTTCCATTTATTTAAAAAAATATTAAAACCTGTAAATATATTATATGTAATATAAAAAATATTAAAAAAATATTAAAACCTGTATGAAGATTCTGAGTCAACTCGAGAGTTTTTTTCAAGTTTCTCAGCTACCACTAGGTTTTATGCGGAAATTCGGTCTTAATGGACGCAGCTAAGGTTTTTGCATCGATTCACCGTTGGTTTTTTCGATTCGGGTCTTAATGTCGAAACTAGGTTCTAAAAAAGCGGAAACTGAGGTTGGTTTAGTTTTTTAACCAAAACTCAATTTTTTCTTCATAAAACGGTTTAGCTATAATAAAACGGGCACACCTATAAACTTAGGTCTTTCCAATGAGCCTAAAACTATCCCGATCGGTTTGACCAAAAAAAAGTTAGATTACAGACGATGGAACATTTGGTTAAATTTGAAATTTCGCGATAAGGTAATGTGCGGAGCACTCTAGTTATCATTAAAAATAAAATACATAATCTTATTAATCATTCTTTAATATAAAAATGATGGAATAAAAAGTATTGTCCTAACTAAAAAAGGTATATTATCTAATATTTATAAATTCATTGCAAATTAACGAACCCCAACCAGAGAGAAAGAAGATTCTTCTTCTCTTGGAGATGATACCATTGTGTTAAAAGATTATGAAATTTTAATTTAGAAATGTATTAGAATCAATCTATTTACAAAACTGATTTAATTAACCTCAACTAAAAATTTTTACTACAAGATGAATATTGTAGTGAAAGGTGATATATCTACTATGATTAAATAAAAAAGATAAAAAATAATAATACAAAACGAAGTTTTAGTTAAGTTTAATTTATTTTTTAACTATCCATGAAATATTATTAATTTAATAATTGAGTAAAACCTATTAAAAATAAATGTGATATCGATTGAAATTTTTACAACATTTAAAAATTTATAAAAATATTAGAAAAAATATTGATTATATATTTATTTTAGTAGATTATTTCCGAAGAAACATAGGGTATCTCACTTCGAAGTTTTCCATCAATAAGCAATAATTTTAAATTTGGATCATTTTAAAATATAAGAAAAACTAACGTGCGTAAATTCAATAAAAATATTTTTAAATTAATTTTTATATCGACTTAATAAAATTATAATAGGAAATAATTTTATTTCTATAAAAGTATAAATAGCTAATTTTATATCTTAAAAATAATTATAATAATTTTTTTAATTTGAATTATTATTTTAACTTTCAATTAAATTTTTACAATTTACTAATAAATTTTTATATATTAAACTACTTATTAAAAAATTAATATTAATAAAATATTCATTCTATCTCATTCCTCCGAGTGCTAAGATCTCTAATATCATCATGATGCACATAATAGGAGTTATTGAAGGCGTAGATGAAAAAATTAAACCTTATTAAATTTATATCACACAATTATTTTTAATATATTATAATTATTGCAAAATAAAGAGAAATAACAATATAAAGAAAGGAAATAATATAAAAGAAAAATTGTTAAATTTATGCTTCTCATAATTTAATTTGTCTACATAAATGCAAATTAGAAATCTCGATCTATTGGTTGTATATTATAAGTTTAATAATTAAATATTATATCACATTATTATATACAATAATAATTTTCTCTTATCTTTTGTTTGAAAAAATAAAAAATAATTAAAATACAATCAAATGTCTGATGATTAAAATTAAATCTGTGATGAGAATATTTTCCACTAAGAGTAATTATTGTTTAATAAATTATTAATTAGATATAATTAATAATATTTTTAAATTAATGATTAGAAAAGTAAAAGAAATGCTTTTTTCTCACTATTAATTGGTAATTATGGAGAATACAAACTTTTTTCAGATTTGGGTACTTGTCTTTACAAGAAATGACCAACTTGCATTTCGATACGAATGCTGAACAAAATAAAAAAGGCTGTTATGGCCAAGTATTTATTCATTTTTTCTCGATTATTTATATAATTATAGGTAATAAAGTGTTTATACCACAAATTACAGATGAATGTAGCAATAAAAATGTTCAAAAAAACCTGATTTTGATGGGAACAGAAAATTGAAATTGCAAATATGCAAATGTTTTGATATGCAAAAAAATTACAATCAATTTGATGCCTTTAATTGACTCATCGGTATTCCGTAAAAATCATTTTTTGGTTATGCCTATAATGACATCTAATCGCGAGTTAACAGTAAACATTAATTTAAAATTTAAAACATAAAATATAAAAAACATAATTAATAAAATTCAACATGCCTTATTATAATAAAATTACTAATATTCATACAGTATTATATTAAAAATTTAAGAAAGAATACTTTTTAATTATTTAAAAATTTTATAATTACTAATTAAACAGCATCTAATTAATTTAAATTATTTATTAAATTTAAAATATAAGAATATTTAATTGTTATATAAAAAATTAAAAAAATTCATGTGCATCAAAATTGAAATATAAAATACGAAACAATAAAACCACATTAAGTTAGTGCCTTGCAGTCCGTGAAATTGGAAATCCAAGAACTCAAAAAAGACACAGGTCCAGCCAGGATTATCTACGAATATTATCAAATGAATTGCAGAATATTCTATTCTATAAAGCATTGATGTTATAGTAACTAATAAGTAATAAGTAGTAAAATTAATAATTTATAAAAATTTAAAACAATTTTGCATCAAAAAAGCAATGTTATAAAGGATGCTATAGTGATTAAAAACTCAAAAATAATAATTAATTACCTCAAAAGTAATAAAAAATTAAAATTCCTTTAAAATATTTAATAATAAATATGAGCTGAATGCATAAACTTATTTAATAATATTTAACATATATTTTATGTATCAGAAAGAAACAAATAAAAATTCTTTTATACACGAATGAATTGCAATACATAGAGTAACACGAAACGAATAATATTGAATTAACTTAATTATGCAAGATTATAAACATATTATATATATTATAATATTTTTATTTTTATTTTTTTACTTGGGAGTATTCATATGATTATAACTCATATAAAAAGAACAAAAATAATAGTTGGAGAGAATTTTATAATTTAAATAATAAATCTTAGTCACAAAACACATAGCAATGGTTAATTATACTTTTTATTGCGCCATGTAAAATAAACTATAAAATAATCTTCCATTCTTGCCGAAAATCCCATTAATGCGATCATTAGTTGTTCCTTTGTCTTTTATACTTATTTTTTATATTTAAAAATTCACCTGAATAATAAAGAAAATACTCATGAAATGAATAAATGTAACTAAATCATTAGAATAAATATTAAATTAATGATGATATAATATGAATTATATTATAGAAACCGAGAAAGAATTTTTGTCAGGATAGAAATAACAAACATCTCCAAAAAGCATTTCATTATGAGTCAGAGGGATAAAAAAGAGAATTAAATAAAAAATATTATATTTACTATAATATAAATTTTTAATCTAATATATCTTGCAAATAAAGTGCTTCAAATTAATTTATTTTTAATATTTATTGATTATTTATAGAAAAAAATTAAATTTTTATCATGTTATGACACTTCTGATACACATATATAGATAAATTATCAAAAGTTAATTAATTCTACTATTTATTTGCCTTTAAAATAAAAAATTGGTGTTTTTAATTTTAATCGATTAAATTTTACTACTTTTTATCCATGGGAAAATGCATGTTATGATAGGAAAACTTCAAATAACTTTTATAGATTATAAATAAATAAAATTTAGAATTGCAATAATAAATTTTTGTATGCAACATACAAATTTATAAATGCAAATAACCTTTTTAGCATTCAAATTAAATAAATTGTTGGGTCCTGGTAGGTAATTGGGCGCTAACCAATTACAGGTTTCAAACAATTAAGAAATAAATATTTATTTGCAATAAATCTCAATTGTGGGATAGAACAATTGAGGGGCAAAATAGGATTACAAAGGAATGAATATGAGGGTGGGAAATGGAATGAATGGAAAGCAAGCGGGATCAATAGTCATCATATTTGAATACCCTTTTTGGCGAGCTTCCGCCCCAACACCTCCCCTTTTAAGAAGTGACGATGTCTTCGGATTCGTCGGTGTCCTTAGAACTTCTTTCTAAAGGGTTCCGGGGAATACCTATTCGGGGGTCGGCGATTCCGTTCAGGATATCGCTGGACAGGACTCTGGGGTCGGACTCCGGCCGAGTTCGGCATTGTCGATTCCGTTCCGCAACTGGCGGTGCCGGAAGGTTGAACATCTCATTTAAGATGGCCAAAGGCTCCTCGTCCTTGCAGGTAAACTGAGTTCCATTGTCCGTGATGAGGACTTCTGGAATGCCATGGCGGGTGAAAAGATGGTGCAGTTTCTCGATGGTAGCCGCTGAAGATTTGTTGCGCATTTCAAAGACCTCGGGGTACTTCGAAAATGCGTCCACAATGACGAGAATATTTTTTCCGGAGAATGGTCCGGCAAAATCCACGTGAATCTGCTGCCATGGGCCTGTCGCTTTTGGCCAAGATTGTAGCGGTGGCTTCACTGGCGCTCTCAGAGACGCGATCACAGATGGATTTTCCGGGTTCCTTCCGTTTGTTTTGGGTTGCATAGCCTTGGCCCTGACAGGCTCTTGGCTGCACATATTGCTGGCATGTAGCCGTTCCTTGATCTGTTTGAGCAGCCCAAATGCGTCCATGGTCCGCACGCTGAGTAGATTAAGCGATCCCCGCTTGGCTACGTAAAACACCTGTTCAGTCGAATTCGAACGTACCAATGCCTTTTCTGATGAAGGCTTGCTGGGAACCATCATACATTCTTGCTCGCTCGCTGCATTTCCTGGTGGCCGGGGATCCGATGGACTCGAATGTTGTCTCATCGATCACATTCACTCCGGCCCCGCAGTCGAGCACAAACTGGACTGGCTTCTTATTCAACTGCACTTCAATCCGAAGGAGTGCTGATCCATTGACTTGCTTCAATGCTGTTGCCGTTACTCGCACAAGTCCCAGATTCTTTGGCTCTTCCTCGTGTCCCTTTGAGTGATTCATTTTCAACTCCTGGACCTTCTCGCACTGGGATTGCAGGTGGCCCTTCTGGTTGCACCTCCGACAAACAGTGTTTCGGTGGCCGCACTCATTTGCAAAATGGCCTCTTCCGCATCTCCAACAAGGTCGCGAGGGTGCATGGGCTTGGCTCTTTTGATCTTCTGACTGTGTGCTATTGAAACTGTCGCGTTTGCTCTTCCCCTTTCTGCAAGCATTCACGCTAGAGGTGGAAGGCGCCGACTCGACCAGTCTCGCTTCAGACATGGTGGTCATGAAGGTNCTTGGTGAGGATGCGCTGCCTCAATGTCGCGTCTCTAGGCGACGAGGAAATCTCTAGGAAGAGCTGTTAGCAGCATCAAGCAGTTAAATTGCTGCTCCTTTAACTGGCTGAACTGGAAATCCCTCAGCAACTTTTTGTGCCGATTGATAAATTGACGGAATTCTTCATGGTCCTCTCTGCTCGCCCTTAAGCATTCATAGCGATCGACGAAAATTGATTGCGGCCTAGCGAACAGCTTCACCAGATTTGCGACTGTCTCATTGAAGGAGAAGTCGGTTACCTTTTTAGGTAAGCAAAATCTGCTGTACTCGCTAAAGGCCGTTTCCGAGAGCTTGTTCATCAGCGCCTTGACTTTCAGGTCGCTGGACAGGCTCGGTGCTGCACAGTCAATGGCGAATTTGAAACGTGCGATCCATTCTGTGACACGGCTTTTGTCATCGCTGGGCTCAAAAGGAAGGATGTCTGGCAATGGAGGTACCAGTGGAGCCTGTGGTTGACCGATGGCAGCAGCGGCTTGTGCTCCAACAGTGGATTGGCCTTGCTGCTTGATGAGCTGTGCCATCATCGCCATCAGGTCCTTCATTGTGACCTCCGGTTGTGCCATGTTTCAGTGGATGTTGCTGCTTGACTGCTCGGATGGAAGCTGGACGAGCTATGCACGCGCTACAAGCTTGTGCAAAGCGATCGATGACGCTCGAGCTAGCTACAAGCTAGACAACAACCAATTACAAATTTATATTTAATATACTTTTAAACACTATATTAAAAATATTCTATTTGCATGTATTGTAAATATATAGATTTTTAAATTCTTTATAAAATAGGCTAGTCTATCTCACAATAGGATAATATAATATCATCAATATTAGGAAATTTTTAATGATAAGAAAATGTTTAATGATTCATTGATTCTAATAATTATCTAATTTACTTTATAAAGTTGATTAAGATTTCAATATAATTAAATTGTCCTGCAGAACCAATACAAGCTTATATGTTGGTAGGATAAACTCGTTGCATAATGACATGATTTTTTGCAATACAATATAGGTACTTGCTAAAGAATAGTCTAAGGCAGCAGTTAAAATTATCTTAAAAAAATTAATAAAGTTCTTATTTACTTATATGTTAAAATATTTATTTTTTATTAATTTAAAAACGAAAATATATTTTCATAAAAAATTTACTTATTATATATTTAATCTTTTTAAAATTATATTAAATTTATTGTTAATTATTTTATTTTGTTAGTTATATTATATCCATGCTGATGAAGTAAAAGGCACAAGGGATAAAATCAAGGTTTAATTTTCGTTAAATTGAATCAATTAAAAAAATTATAATTAATTTAAATATATTAAAATAGTAAATGATATTATATTAATTGTTAATTAAAATAATAACAAAAAAAATTATTAAAATTTTTATTTAATAAACATTTTCAAAATAATATAATTTATTTTTTATTTATAGATAAGTATTCATTTTATTTATTAAAAAATACTTAATTTTTTAAACATCCATTTAAGATATTGTTATTGTGATTCTTTCTTTAATGGTAGTTAGATTTATTTTTCACTGAATTATTTAATAGTTAATTATAATTTTAAAGCATTCATTTTATTTATTTGAGTTTATAAATTATAATAGGTATATAATATAATATTTGTAAAGATATAATAACCACCTTTTTATTTTTAATTAATTGTTTATAAAATTTAATATTCCAGTATGTATAATGCATTATTGATTTTTAATTATATGTTTAAAGATATTTTTATTTAAAATGGTATGACAATTCTACCGGCTCAACCTCATCGCAATTATCAAAGCCAATCCCCCCCCATCCGGGTTTCTGTGTTGAAAAGCTTGGGCCCTTACCCCACAGCCGGCAAATTATCAAAAGTCTGATAGCACAAAAATTAAGGAATTATCATCACCTAACTCCTACCGTTCCAATGAGCCAAGTAAATATAATTGTATTTCTAACAGTTAATTCAATCTTCTTTCTTAATTATTTATCTTAAAAACACATAGCTTTAAAAATTATTTTTTTAATATACTGTTATGTTCTATAGAAATAAAATTTTATAGAATTTTTTTATGTTTTTTATAAAAAAAATTTTGATCGTCATATTAAAATTTTTTGAATTACCTTTTTTTAATATAATTGAAAAATTATGATACCTTAAAATAACATTGATCAATAATTTTAACATTTTTATTAAATTATTTAAAAATGATAAATTATTCTTAGAAATTTTTATTTTAATCAGTTATAGATTAATTATTTTATTATAATTATAATTATTTTTTATCTTTTTTAATTTTATAAATTAAGTATTTATCCTTAGGAACTAAAATCCTAAATATTAATTAATTCCTTGAAAACTAAAACAGGATTAAATTATAGATAGAATTAAATTTTAGATAGAAATTGAATTGATAAAATATTTATTATTAATAAAGTATAGGAAAAAATAACAAATATCAAAAATATCATATTTTTATCACTCATTTTTCATTCATAAAAGACTATTACATATTGACATAATCACGGATGAAGAATGCCAGATAAACGTGAGTGTGTACATATTTTGCACCATAAAAAATCGCAATCTTCGTGTGGACAACAATAATAATAAATTCTTAAAAATTGAATTGAATCGAAACATCAAATTTTGAATAGAATATATTTTTTTATTGCAAATAATTAATAAATTGGTTAATAATATAAATTATTAAATAAACATAATAAATCTGTAAAATAAAATTGATTTTAAATGTGCTTTAGAATGAAAAATGTATGCCAATTACATTTGACTAAATTTAATAATAATTATTTATTATTATACGAAAATAAAAAATATTTTTTAATTAACTTATTTTTTATAATGAAATAATTTTCTATCTCGAAAAAGAAAAAATTTCTAAAAGTTGAATTATTTAAAAATGATTTAAAGTATGAACAACTCTAACTATAATTTTAATTTATAAATAAGTAATGAAATACATTTATATAATAAAATACAAATATATTTTAGTAAATCCTGAATAAATTAGGAGATAAAGCTTTTGTACTACATTAAGATCAATCGAATGAATCGAAACAATAAAGAAATATAAATAGATACAGATGCTCAAAAACATTTAGATACTACTCTTCTGAATACTAAAAAAGGTTTGAAAATAAATGTTTAGTGAATATAAAACTCGATGACATATCCAACATGAGACTTTATTAAAAAAGAGAAATAAAATTTATAGATAAAATAATGGTTTGTTTTGAGACTATATTTATAAATATTTTTTAATTTTTCTTCTATTTTATATTGTTGATAAGAAAAATATAAATGATAAATTTAATATATAATTATTTTTTATTTCATAATCGGTATAAAGTGAAATAATATAAGAAATTTCATGGATTATATATTTTGCTTCTTTGTCAATCTTATTTTTTATTTGATGCTTGGTATGGATCCTGTTAAGTTTATTTTTAAAAAATCGTTAAATTTTAAATTCCAAATTTTATTGAATATTTACCCAATCAGTTTATTTCATATTATTAAAATAAGGTTGGTAAAAAATTAAAAAACTTCGAACATTTAAACATAATTTTTATTTTCTTAAAAATTACATAAAAATACTGAAAAGTTGACATTATGAATTATTAAAAAATTTTGAATAACTATTTTAATATAAAAGAATCAATAATGGTATTTCGGCGGAGTAGAAAGCATAATAGGAATGAAAATTAAAATTTATAAAATACAAACAGTAGAGAAAACGCCTATCAAAATTGAATCGAATGAAGATAACGAAAATTGTGTGGTCAAAATTAAATAAGAAATTGATAAATAATTGTATTTTAATTAAATTTATTTTAGTTTTATATATTAAACTTTATAAAATAAAAATGAATTATTGTATGAAAATACCTATCTAATAGTTTAAAAAAGTTAAACCGATGAAATTATTGATTAAACTTTTACGGTATTATATTCAAAAACAGTTTAAATTTATATTTATAAAAAATGAGCCAAAGTTTCGTATTTAATATAATTCTTTCTTAATAATATTAATTCGTAAATGAAAGTGCTATCAAAACAAGCAGTCAATACCTTGGAACCAGCGATCATGATTCTATTGATATCTAATTTAAAAATTTGGAAAATTGAAATAAATCAAAAATAATAGAAAATAAAAAATTTAATTATAATTTTCAAAAAAGTAGGTATAATTCTTAAACAAAAATAATAAATTGAGTTAAAGTGAAATAAATAATAACTAGTTTTCAAGGGAATAATAGTGAAGTTATAAGATTAGCAAATATGGTTGAATTAACTTTGAATCAATAGACAATAATTTGAGAAGACGACATAGGTTTTTATAATAGATTTAATAAAATTCTGGTTTTACATATATTTTTTTAAATCAATTAATTTGATATCATGCATTATAAATGGCAAAAAAATAATAGTTAACTTTTTTAAATATTTCCAATGATAAGTTTAATCAAGAAATAGAATTTTAATTATTTATTTTTTTTTAATAAAACAAAATAATTTTTATCTTTTAATTTTTTATGAAATAAATATATGTATATTTGTATATTTTTAGATTAATTTTGATTAAAGAAAATTATTTATTTTTGTTTATGAATCCAAAATATTTTAATATTAAAGGTAGTTTCCAATAATTTTTCAAATCATCTTTGCCATTGGTGTGTTTTTAATTGGTATTTACTTGTTGAAGCCAAAATGTAACGCATGTTTAATTCTCTGTTGTTCGAAGAATAAAGTGTAAATTTTTTATTTAGGATAAATTGTATATTATCAATATTTTGAGATGGATTTTTAATTTAAATTTTATTGCAACTAATAAAATATTTTTTTATCCGCATATATTCGCAGATTTATAACTGAATTATAATTGAAATAAAAAATGAAAAATTTTATTCTAATATCTGCGAAGTTAGTAAAAATAAGCAACTAACGACTAACTAATATAACTTTATTCTCTTTATTAAACCATTTTTTAAATTATTTTTATAAAGGTTATTTAGATCATTTATTAATAAAATATTCATGATTTACTCTCAAATTTAAATTTTATAATGTTATGGAACTAGTTATTTCTTTCGTCATTTAAATAATAGGGGATTTTCTCGGTATGTAAAATTAATTAGCTCAGTTTCATCATTTATTTTTTGTATNCAAAAAAATAATAGTTAACTTTTTTAAATATTTCCAATGATAAGTTTAATCAAGAAATAGAATTTTAATTATTTATTTTTTTTTAATAAAACAAAATAATTTTTATCTTTTAATTTTTTATGAAATAAATATATGTATATTTGTATATTTTTAGATTAATTTTGATTAAAGAAAATTATTTATTTTTGTTTATGAATCCAAAATATTTTAATATTAAAGGTAGTTTCCAATAATTTTTCAAATCATCTTTGCCATTGGTGTGTTTTTAATTGGTATTTACTTGTTGAAGCCAAAATGTAACGCATGTTTAATTCTCTGTTGTTCGAAGAATAAAGTGTAAATTTTTTATTTAGGATAAATTGTATATTATCAATATTTTGAGATGGATTTTTAATTTAAATTTTATTGCAACTAATAAAATATTTTTTTATCCGCATATATTCGCAGATTTATAACTGAATTATAATTGAAATAAAAAATGAAAAATTTTATTCTAATATCTGCGAAGTTAGTAAAAATAAGCAACTAACGACTAACTAATATAACTTTATTCTCTTTATTAAACCATTTTTTAAATTATTTTTATAAAGGTTATTTAGATCATTTATTAATAAAATATTCATGATTTACTCTCAAATTTAAATTTTATAATGTTATGGAACTAGTTATTTCTTTCGTCATTTAAATAATAGGGGATTTTCTCGGTATGTAAAATTAATTAGCTCAGTTTCATCATTTATTTTTTGTATCCTAATATCCTAAATTCAAAGTTTTTTCACATTTAAAAAAACACTATACCGATAGGAAAAATTATTTTTCTTTTAAATCAAAATATTATTTATAATTAATTTTATAAAAATTTTTAAATAAATTGACATGCAAGTATAAATACAAACATTATTTTTTTACTAATTTATTTAATAATAAATTTATCTTTAATTTAAAAGAAGATGAGAAAAATTTTTTTATTTGCTAAGTTTTATATTATTATTTTTAAATGGTAAAAAATGAATTTAAATTTTCTGAATAATATTTTGTTCACCAAATATTTACATTTGATTAACTTTATTAATTAAACATCTCACTATTGCTATTTAAACATATTAATTTATTAATTTCTCTATTTTTTGTTTTTTAGATTGTTATATTTTTCAAAATTTTTATTTTTATAAATTACTTATAATTTTCCAGTTAAATATTTTTCTTTTTTTTCCCTTGAGGAAGTCTTACTTCCAGATTTAAATTAAATATGAATTTTATGGGTTTTTTTGTATTAATATTACATTTTTTAGATTCATTATTTTTTAGTAATCTTTTAATCGAATTAGCTAAATTAATCGCTATTTTAAAAATTTAAATCGCATTATAATAAAAAATTTTATACTATCAATTTGAAGATAATTATATTAAATAAGATATTTCTAATTAAATTTTTTTAATAATTTTTTAATTAATAATTTCTAGAAATGATGTGCATTGAGAACTTCCGCGCTGATTTGAAATGAGTGTAAGACCAAAATTTTCTGATGTCAGGTAGCGTTATATTTAATAAGCTTTGTTAAACAATAAACTGAGAAGATTAATATGCGTATATTTAAATTTTTCATTCTATTTTAAATTTAAATTATTGGATAAATATACTTTATTTAATCAAATTCTTTTCATAGTTCTTCTCAATTTTTTATTGGGTTCTAAAGAAAACCGAAAAAATATATATTTTTTAATAATTTTATGCATTTTAAATTGTTTGGTGGATAAATTGACCAAAACATATTAAATCTAGGCTTAGATGTAACTCTTGTATTTCACCGAAAAAAATGTTGGTCCGAGTACTGATGGATGAGATTTGTATATTGAAATTATGTATATAAAATGTAAAAAGTTAGTTCTAATTTAAAATTAATCATAACAAAGCTATAGATTTTTTAGATATATTGGTAAAAAAGTAAATTTTGCTTATCACAACATTACTTTGAAACTTAATTAATCGTTGCTAAAAAACATCTCAACTACAATGCATAGAGGAGCAGACTTTTTTGATGAACAAATTTTATTATAAAAATACACTATTTTTTTCAGCACATTGATCGGCGGACTCGTGGAAGATCCCACAAGATCGCGGATGCTGCTAAACTGGCAGAATTTAATTAATTAATTAAATATAAATAGATAATGATCAAAAATAATCGAGAAACTTAAATTGATTATAGAATCGTCAAAACAAAGGATCTTTTTATTGAATTGGGCGTGCCTTTTACTTATTATCATAATGTAATAAAAAAAATGTTAAAATATTACAAATAAATTATAAAAAAAAAGTTATTAAAAAAATATTTTTATACGATATTACTTTTAAATGTAATTATTCAGACTAATAAAAATAAATTTATAGAATGAAATTGGAAAATTAAACTAATCCAATAAACTTAAAAAATATTACGAAGAATTATTGGAATTTACTGCAACAATTGTTGACTATGGTTAGAGGAGTTAATTAACTGAATGAATCATGAAATTTAAAGAATTTATTCAATAAAATATTAATTTATACTAAAATTTAAAGGAAAAATATACAATATTTCGTAAAAATAATAAATAAAATAGAATTTAAAGAAAAAATAAATTTTCTTAAAAATAATAAATAAAAATACAATTAAATAATTATCCTTATTAAAACAATTGTCTTATATCTTTCGCCAATTACTACTCGAAGTATTTATTCCGATTTAAATTAATCATATTAAGTATTATAAGTAAAAAAATTAAATCTTATATTTTTGAATATCATTTATTTATATTTGCCAATAAAAAGAAATGCTGATAATCTAATCTAAAAATTTTATATATACTTAGGGTGTGCAATAAGTTTTGAGCCCTCCTTATAGTTTTATATTTAAAAATTCATAACTTTGTTATTTCACCATCAATTCTCGTGATCTTTTTTTTAGATTGTAGGCCAAAATATCCTCTTTCATAATTATTAGGAAAATAAATTCAAATCCTTAATAAAATTTTTTTATAATTTTTATCATAAATGTGTCTAAAAATGACATTCAAGCAGAAATTTTGAATGGCCTCAAACTGAACTATTCCGCTAAGTTGGAAAAACAAAATCAGCGGAATAATATAGAATAAAATACCCTCTTTTAAGATATATCAAAGAAATATTTCAGTAATTTCAAACAAAGGTTGTGGGAGGTCGTCAAAACCCCCTAAAAATTAGGCCATTTTCGGGGAGTAAAATTGAAATTTCAACAGTGAGGCTTTCTTAATGAAATAAACCATTATTTTTCAATAATTTTAGGCCTAATTAGGTCATATAACTCAAAAATTCGATTCTCCTGATCTGTTCTTCTTAATTTCCCTGTGGGTTGTATTTTTGGCCAATTGGCTCAAAATCGACGCTTAAAAAAGAGCCTCTATAAAAAATGACGAGCTAAGTTGGTAAGCTCATTTTTACCCTGAATATTCTTCAAATAATGCTCTATCAGAATACCATTTGATTTGGTTCTCTAGCCCATTACATTGTAGTGAAAAAATTGGTCCAATTAGACCATGTCAAAAATGGGTTCAATTTGTAATTTGCTTCAAAAATCTCCAAATTTTAAAGTTAATAGCCTGGTCTTTTGCCAAAAAGAGTAAATATATGGTCGATTATAAAGCTGGATATTTAGGGGATTGATTCTATTTAATTTGGTTTTTAAAAAAAATGTTTTCATTAAAAATGCGAGGAGGGCTCAAAATTTATTGCACACCCTAAGTATTTATTTTAGACTTAATAAATTTAAAAAATTCACTATACCCTTCCACTTGAAAAGAAAATTTTTTTGCAACAAATTCCCTTTTATCGATTTCTGAGTTGATGTCCCATTCAAAAGAAAGATTTATCATCATTTTTTTCTTCGTCTGCCATTTTGTAATAAAAAAGGTCCTTAATTTTTCTCTATAAATTTTTCATAATAATGTAAAAAATAACTTATAGTCAGTGGTGGGGCCTAGTTGAATCATAAAATCGTGATTTTGGCCAAATTCCAAATATCTGGCAAATAAGATATATCTTCGCTTATCTTATCCTTTACTTTCATTTTTAAAAATACTTTAATATTTTAGAAACCATTACTTAATAATTCTAAAATTCAATTATAATATACATAGACTTAAAATAAATAATGTGCAGAAATTTCGTCCAAGAAATATATTATACAATAGCCAAGAATAAAAAAATTCAAAGTCTTAATAAGTGACCTTTTTTCTATTGAAGCGGGAGAAATTTGGTCATTTTTTTCTCAAATTATTCATTCTTAGGGGTGTTTATTTAAACCGGAAAACCGGCGGTCTTGGTCCCCCGGTTTCTCGTTTCACCGGTTTTCGGACCAACGGTTTTAGGTTCCGATTTCTGGGTCAAAAAAACCGGTTACCGGTTCCGGTTAACTGGAACCGATAGTGTACTACCTTAGTTGGCAGTTTCTTTGGACGTCTAATGATACGGAAAAGTTCCATCATAATAATATTTGTGAAATTTTTATCTCTCTCATTTTTTAAAATAATGTATTAAAATTAAAATAGGTTAATTGTTTAGAATTTTTTATTTTATAAATTTTTGATTTAATTTTAATTATATTCCCAATTTTATTTTTAATAATTTTCGTTAATTTATTTCGTTAACGATTGACGATTTTTTAATGAAATTTTTTTATCAAATATTAAAAAATACCTTTACTTATATTCTCAAATTTCTTTTATAATGTGTTTTACATTAGCTTCAAAAGATATAAAAATTGCATTTTTAAATTATACTTATAGTTAAATCAAATTCATGAAAGCAAATTATTGTTGAATTAAAAGATTGAAAATTTAAATGTTATTTAAAAGATAGAAAATTATACTTATAGTTAAATCAAATTCATGAAAGCAAATTATTTTTGAATTAAAAGATAGAAAATTTAAATGTTATTTGTTACCTGTTTAAATTGTTAATTAAATTAAGAAGTATGTTGTAATCTATTTCTATGAGCCGTATGCATAAATTTGTCCTCGAATATTATTTAAAATACTATTTTTAAAAGATTATCATACAAGTAAAAATTGCTTAATAAAATTTATCAAAAATTGAAAATTATCATGGATAATTAATATGAATGCCAGAAGTAAAGATTAAAGAGCATCAGCCAAATGACAAGTCGATCGAATAAGAAAAAATTTGGCCCAAGCACAAGACATATTTTTTGCATTAAATAATTCTAAACAGAATTTTATATTTTATAATATTTTTAACAAAAAAATCAACTCAAAAGATTAGGATTATAAAAAAAATAATTATATGTATGCTAAATATTATAAATTAATAGAATATTTCCTAAATAATTTTAATGAATAATAATAATAAATGGAACGAATTTTAATACTAGACGGTTATGTCCAATCTATGTACTATATTTTTAGACTAACAAGGATGCCTGAATAAAAGTAAGTATAAAATTGAATTTATAATTATAAAAGATTCCTAAGGAAACAATAATTAGATCATATGATGATGATGATGAGTTCATATTCTTAAAAAATAAAATTATATTATATAACTTATAAGATATTACGAAACGAAGAATCCCTTATCGAATCATTTCCGACAATTATACTAATTTTATACTAACAAACAAATAATTTTAACATATTTAAATGTTATTTTTAGAAATATACATAAATAACAAGTGAATTATGTTAATCATCATGTATAATA
The DNA here is from genome assembly GCA_001026735.1 of Rotylenchulus reniformis. Classification (NCBI taxonomy): domain Eukaryota; kingdom Metazoa; phylum Nematoda; class Chromadorea; order Rhabditida; family Hoplolaimidae; genus Rotylenchulus; species Rotylenchulus reniformis. Next base: position 49,534 of record LDKF01000851.1, read on the forward strand.
AAATTTTTATTAATAAATATGTATAATAAAAAAATAATATCTATTTATTAATGTAACAAAAATATTATTATATTAAAAATAAATAATTAAATAAATAAAAGTAACCTTTCGTAACCAATATGAAGGAATATATAATAAGCTTTATATTAAAAGTAAAATAATAAAACTAGCAATTCTTCTCATGATGGCAAAATAATTAATGTTTAATAAATCCTACATTATCCCATAAAGAACATCAATAAAGTCTATATCGATTAAAAAAATTTCCAGAAGAAATATTTTCCCGAGACATTAACTAGAAAAATTGAGAAATACTTACCTTAAGATATAGAGTTATATATTTTTCATAAATATTCCTAAAATGGGATAAATTAATCCTACTTTCCGGATTGACATAACAATGTAGTAAAAAATTAAAATAATTAATAAAAATATCAAAATCAAAGCATTAAATATATATGAAATAAGAATTAGGTATAATATAGCCATATTCGATATAATATAGTTCTCGCATTCAAACTGGGGCCATGCTCATGGTTACCATATGGCGGAATGAATAGTCGACTTTAAAAGGATCCGCAAAGGGAAATTTATTGATTCAAAAAAGAAATGTATGTGAATTAAAAAAACTATATTACACGAAACAAAGATTATTTTTAGCTGAATTAAAATAAAATAAATAAAAATTTAATAAGTTTTATTTATATTCTCTTTTCTCTATCAGAAGTAAATCAACAAATGATTATTAATAATTATAAATTATTAAATTGTATCGATAATACGGAGAAAAATAATTATTAATCTAATTAATTAAAAATGAATAGTATTTATGACGATTAATGTTAAAAATAATATTATGATATCTTATGATTATTTTGGAAAAAATTACTTTTGTAAAAATAATACATAAATTAAATTAAAAAATTTCTATAAACACCCATCAAAATAAAATAAATATATAAGAAAAAAAAATAAATTTTTGTAAAATTAAATTAAATCTATTCAGAAATGTAATTTAATTATTTCATATTGATTTTCTGACTAGAATTAGTAACAAAATAATATCTCCAACCATCTGCAAGACATTTTGTCTACTCTACGTATGCACTGATTACAAACTCCTGCCGAGATTTTTGTGTAGTTCAAAAAAAAATATTGCTAAAAAATTAAAAAAAATAAAATAAAATCATTAATAAAATCTAAATAAAAATATAATCAAATTAATAAAAATTGAAAATAATTTATTACAATTATTAAATGTTATTGAATATAATATATTATTGTTGAATATAATATTGAATAAAATATAAAAAATTTGTAAATAAAAATTATTGCTTCAAATTTACAATAAAAAAGAACATCATTAATTAAAAACTATTCATTAAAATTTAATGAAAAAGCAATGACAATTTTATTACTACCAAAGGATACCAATTGGACATAAATTTATGATAATGCACCTAAGAATAAATTATTTGTTATAAGTATTAACTCAAATAAATAAATAATAACTCTTAACAACTATTATTAACAAAAACATGGTATTATTTATTAAAAAATTAATTAAAATATAATTGCATACTATTATGAAAAAAACAATCAATGTTTGCTTGGTCCAAAAATTATACAAGAATTACATTGCTTAGAAAAAAAATATATTAAATCAATGCTATGATAAAATATTTTTGCTTTTTAAAAAAATCTTTGGTGAAAAGGATGTTAAAATTCAAGATTGTTGTACAAAAAAAAATAAAAATTCCAAAAACTAATCCTTTAATCTCAATTAATATAATATACATTTTCAGTAAATTTTAAAAAATTTATTTTTAGCGATAAATAATTAAATTATAGAACTACCAATTAAAATTAAAAATAATAATATTTACTTATATATTGGTAATTTATTTCTTTAAATAAAAAATAAAATGAAGTAATTCTTTGGCAAATAATCCACCTAATGAATAATTTTTTTATATATTCTATGTGAATTTTGATGATAAAAGTGATTTTTATAAATTAATAAAAAAATTATATTCTAATTTTTTAATTTGTAATATTGATCCAACTATCTAATGAAAAATAATTATAAATTATTAATGAAAAAACCAATAATTTTAATCTTAAAAATAACAAAAGTTGTCCCATTTGTTCAACGCTGGCCATACTCCTAGACGAGTGCCAGTTCAAGATGGATCAGATGATCATTGCATCGAATAATGCCATATGAACCATAGTAATATTATACCATTTCTTTCTACAGGAAACGCAGTCGACCTAATCTTTGCGCTTTCTTCTTAAGTTTTCGAATTATTTTGACGAATTACTTAGTGTAAATCATTAAATGAATGATAATTGAGAGATGAAAAAAAATAAGCAAAAATTAATATCAAGAATGAAAATGATGTGAAAACTGTTTATAAAACTTTAACAATTTATATAAAAAGTAAATTATAATAAAAATTACACCAAAGTCAAATTTGCATAAAGTATACTTATTAAAATCATTCATAATTTATTACTTTTATCGTAATATTTTGAGAAAAAAATTAATAAAAATATAAATGTATAAATTAAATTAAAAATGTAAGAATTAATTATATTATATCAGTGTCAAAATAAGAAAAAATAATAATTACAAAATTACATTCTCAATTTGAACAGATCTAGAAGTAGGTTCAATATGGCGCAATAAATAGACAACCTTCCCTATGCGGGAAATGGTGACGATCTTCTAGATAAAGTAATATTAATAAATTTATAAAATTATTCTTAGAAAAACATAATTTATTTTTTATTTTTACTCATCAAAATTTTTAACGATTTAAATGATCTATAAAAAGATGATTTGGAACAACTCCATTTTATCTATTTGACGTATATGTTCATATAAATTTTAAATTCAACAATAAATTTTATAAAAATTTCAAAATAAACTTTTAATATTTAATATATAAAGGCATAATATATTTAAAAATTTATTGTAGTTAATGGAAGTTAGAAATATAAAAAATAAAATAGAATATTATAGTTTCGGAATTGAGATTGTAGAAATATCTACACAAAAGGAGAAACATGTTGGACAGAATAATCGATGCTTTGAGGAGAAAATGTAAAAATATAAGGGATTGTCAATCCGGAGATCATTTTTTAAGGACAGTTGGAATTTAATGTCAGTGCCATTGAGAGCTTCAGTGGTTGCCTTTGGACTCCGGGTGCAAAAAAAGGAATTTAGTTTTAGGATACTAATAAATACATAAGAAATTTAAAATAAATATTTAAAAAATGATAAAAAAATATACATAACAAAAAAGTCCTTATTAATAATTAAATTAAAATAATTATAAAATTAATTTACAAAAATATTCTATAGAACGCATATACTTTTTTGTTCGGGGCATTGCCGCCGACTTTGAAGGTAGAGGATTTGGATTGGCATTCTGCCATTGATCTTTTGGATCTTTCGTCATCCCAAATAAATGCTTGATGCATTCGGGCTAATGCAAGATGTCCGCAAGAGTCTGGCCGCCGCTTTGATGGTCAACCAGATCGAGAAGTCGGCATCCTCGGCTGGGACTGAAGTCATTGGTGAACTTCAGCGGAAATTCCCGGAGGTGTTCAAGCCCGAACTCGGACATTGCAGAAAGGCTAAAGCGCATTTGGAGCTGAAGCCAGACGCGTCTCCAGTGTTTTGTCGGCCGCGCCCTGCACCGTACAACACGAGGTCGGTTGTAGAGGCTGAGCTGAAGCGCCTGGAGAACATGAACGTCATTAAGCCCGTCGATCACACCCGTTGGGCCGCACCCATTGTGGTAGTCAAAAAGGCCAACGGGTCAGCACGCGTCTGCGCGGATTTCTCAACAGGATTAAACAGCGCCTTGCTTTTGCATCAGCATCCCCTGCCACTGCCCGAAGATATTTTCGCCACGCTGAATGGTGGCCTCGTCTTCACGCAAATTGACTTGCGGGACGCATATTTGCAGGTTGAACTGGACGAGAAATCAAAGGAGCTGTGCACGAATGCCACTCACCTCGGAAATTATCAGTATCAACGTCTGCCATTCGGAGTAAAATCGGCTCCAGGGATTTTTCAATCCATTATGGACAGCATGTTGGCAGGTCTGCCGTTCGCCATCGCATATCTGGATGACGTCATTGTCGTCAGCAAGGATCCAGAAGAGCACCAGAAGCACTTGGAAGTAGTCTTCCAGCGAATCGAGCAGTTCGGATTCCGGGTCAAGCCAGAAAAGTGCTCCTTCTTCCAGAAGCAGATCAAGTATCTTGGCTTCATCGTCGACAAGGACGGGAGAAGGCCGGATCCAGCCAAAGTTCAGGCGATTTCTGAAATGCCTGTGCCAACTGATGTGCCAACACTGCGTTCATTTCTGGGGATGATAAACCATTATCAGCAGTTCGTGAAGAACATGAGGTTCATCCGCCAGCCGCTGGACGACTTGCTCAAACAGGATGTGGTCTGGGCCTGGTCACCGGAGTGTCAGAGAGCGTTCGAGGAGATCATCAAGCTTCTGTACTCCGACCAGCTGCTTGCTCACTATGACCCATCGCAGGAGATCATCGTGTCCGCCGACGCGCCGTGATTTCTCACCGTTTCGGCGCCGTGATTCTCACCGTTTTGCTGATGGAAGCCAGAAGGCAGTCGCCCATGCATCGTGTTCATTGTCCCCTGCGGAGAAGAATTACTCCCAGATTGAAAAAGAGGGACTGGCACTTGTTTACGCAGTGAAGAAATTCCACAAGTACCTCTACGGGAGGCACTTTGTGCTGCAAACGGATCACAAACCGCTGCTGACCATCTTCGGTAGCAAGAAAGGGATCAAGGCCTGTTCTGCCAATCGCCTGCAGCGTTGGGCATTGACACTTTTGGCCTACGATTTCGACATTGAGTACCAGAACACCCTGGATTTCGGCTGACGCCCTGTCGCGGCTGATCGCAAAGACGCCGAACCCGGAGGATGACATCATCGTGGCAAATCTCTCTGCGAATTCGGAACAGCCGTCTTTGAACGCTGTTTTGACTCAACTGCCCATCAGTTTCGCAGATATTGTCAAGGCATCTGAGCAGGACAAGACGATCCAAGCGGTGATAAAGTGCATCCGGACGCACAGTGGCCACACAAGAAAGCGATGTCAGAGGACCTGATCGCGTTTCACCGCCGCCAGAATGAGCTCATCGTTGTTGATGGATGTCTGCTCTTCGCTGATAGAGTGGTGGTGCCTGAAGCACTTCGAGCGGAAGTTCACCAGCTGTTGCACAAAGGGCATCCAGGGATGAAGCGGATGAAGAGCCTGGCGCGGCAGCATGTGTTTTGGCCACAGATGGACCAGCAGATTGAGGACATGGTAAGATCCTGTGCCCCATGTGCCACTGAAGCAAAGCAGCCAGTGAAGACTGAGCTTCACTCTTGGCCGAAGGCTGAAGGACCATGGAAGCGAGTACATATGGACTATGCTGGCCCATTCTTCGGAAAGATGTATCTCGTCGTCGTGGACTCGTTCTCCAAATGGCCTGAAATTTCGCCATGAGTTCGACGGGATCAACTGCGACGATCGACAAGCTTCGATACCTGTTCGCTCGACATGGGATCCCGGAAACGCTGGTTAGCGACAATGGGACGCAGTTCACGTCCAAGGAGTTCAAGGACTTCACCATGGCCAATGGGATTGAGCACCTGTTCTCAGCACCCTACAATCCGATGTCCAACGGACAAGCTGAACGCTTTGTGGACACGTTCAAACGGACTTGCCGGAAATTAAAAGGGGAGGGGGCATCCTATGTGCTCGACACATTCCTGGCTACATACCGGACGACGCCATGTGATTCCTTGCCGGATAGCAGAAGTCCTGCAGAAGTGTTCTTCGGAAGGAAGCTCCGCACTACATTGGATCTGCTGCGGCCGAAGCCACGCCCTCTGGTGGTGCGCGATGAGGCCATGGAACGACAGTTCAACCGGCGACATGGAGCGAAGCCTTGAGCTGGAGGCCAAAGTCTTCGCGCGGCATCGACTGTCACAGCCTTGGCGTCCTGGCCTTGTCTCTGGATGCCGCGGAGTGATGTACACCATCGCGTTCCCGGATGGTTCGTCAGGTAAGTTCCACGCGAACCAGCTGTTGGATCGCCACACCGATGAGACGGACCGCGAGCATCTGGACGCATTCAACGAGGACTTTGGACTGCCAGTGGTCAAGGAGCCCGCAATGGCACGGGAAATTGTTCACGAGCCCGAATTGGTCGCTCAGCAGCAGCCCGCACCCGTGTTGGAACGAGCGGTGTCACCACCGGCTCCTGAACCAAGGCGAAACCCGCCGCGGGAACGCCGTCCACCAAGGAGGTACTCGCCCGGCTGAGGAAGTGCAGAAGGAACAGGAAGAAGGAAGGATGACCCTTTTAAAAGGGGAGGTGTTGGGGTGGGACCCGATTGTGATCATACGTACTATTGACCAATCCATTCGCCCTCCCATTATCGATTAGGTACTGTAGACCCTTCCCCTCATTTGTCCATTTCTTCCCCAGTCACTTCCCCAATTCACTTTCCAAAACTTCACATAGCTGTTCCTCCCAATTGCTCCACATCCCGAACTCATATATTTTGTGCCCAAATATTATTCCCTTTTATTGACTTAAATAAATTGTTATTTACTTCCGTCGATTGGGGATCGGGCATAACAATGTGATTTAAATAAGAATAATTTATTTGATTTATTTTTATTAGTTGCGATGATTTATATAATAAATACATATTCGATTTTAAAAGTTAACTTTTGTTTTTACAAAAATAAAAAGATGTATTAATTATCTATTTTATTCATCTTATTTATCTATACCATTCCATTATCATTTTTCAGTTTTATTGAGATGTGGAAATATAACAAAAAATTAAATTATGCATGAAAAAATTATTTCATTATCGAATTTAGCTAAAGATTTAAAGAATATATTTAATTTAATTAGTGATAATTATATTTCTCTTTTATATTAAAATATTTACATTATCTATTGTGGCTTTTTGGAGGAACTTGTTGGCTTTCGTTGTCGATGAACAAAGAACGCAAATGCTAAATTATCGCCGCCTATATTTACGATTCTCCGAATTATTTACTAAAATTTGCTTTTTAGTAAACTAATTTAATTCAAAATTACATTTATAGTTTAATATAGCATCTTTTTAAAACGGCTAATTTTTTTTAAGGTGGAGAAAATTTGAATTTTTTATTATAAATGAAAATAATGACCGTAACTAAAATTTTATACTCGTTGAAATTATTATGTTATAAACTAATAAAAATTGAAATTAATTATTTTAGGAATAAGCATGGAAACAATCCAACTATTTGTTAGGAATAAGCATGGAAACAATCCAATTAATTAGTTCATAATTAATTCTAACAATTTAAAATAATTAATTTTAATTACAATTTTTAATAACAATTATCAGAGGCGAATCTTTCTGGTCGGATCCGACCTGTGAGATTCGCCTCTGGCCGATCAAGATATAAAATATTTATTAATTTTTTCAATCTTTTTTATCTTTCACTATCGAGTTCGATTATATTTAAATAGAAAATAATAAATGACTTGAATTTATTTTTAATTAACTGATTTTATTATATATTATGTTTTAAAATCTTTACATCCAAAAGCATTCATATCTCCATCAGATAATTTAATTAAATTATTTATTTTAATTATATTATTAGGATTTTAACAGTTTTAGTTTGGATTTTTTTCATTTTATTTACGTTTTTAAATAAATAAATCAAACATAATTTGGGGGAAAGTAATTAATAATATTAATCAAATTAATTCATTTTTTGATTAATAACATTACATAAAAATAATAAAAACAAATTACCCTTGGTCAGAAGGTTCAATGGTCCAAGTCAAAACTTTTATTAAGGATATTTTAATGATATATTTAATGTCTAATATATATTTTAAATTGATTTTTATATTTTAAGGTTATAAGAATTTATGGATTTAATTTAACAATCTATTTAAAAAATATATTCATATCATTTTATATAAAATATTTAATATTTTTCTTACAAATTTTTCATAAAAATAAAAATTAAATGCCATTTTAATTTTTTAATTATTATTTTTTTGGGTTTTTATTAGTTTATTCGATTGATTTTTGTATTAAATTTTTAATATTTATTTTTTAATATTTTATAGTTTAGATTTTTTATTGAATTAGGCTCTTTTTCATTTATTTTTTATTTATTATCATTAAGTATAATGATTATTTAAAATAAATAAATAAAAGAATTTAATATTATAATTGGACAATTTAATTAGTTATTAATGATTAAATTATTCATAATAGTATATTATTTAATTGCTATAATAAAATAATTAATTATTCAAACAAAGATTTACAGTTTTATTATTTCAGTAAGGCCTTTAAACACTCGACTTCCGCTTATAATGGAGAACAATTGCTTCTTTTTCTCTTGACACCCTAAATAATTGAAATTGAATGATAGGTACATAGGCACTTAACAGTAGCACAAGGAAATCGAAAAGTTGACCAGCGAAAGTACAGAGTGTGGTTGGCTGTGGTCGGGCTGGATACAGCACACGGAATTGTTGGCATAGAAATTCCACATGCTTCACATGCCAACAAAAGGGCCAGTTAGCCAGCATGTGCCGAGAGCCAAAAACGAAGGCCAAGACAGAGAAGCAGGTCTTCTCGAGCCATTGACACGGTTGAGGTCGGCGCATACTGCATGACAGCGGACATCGGAAAATCTTTGGTGGACATTGCCAGTCACCATCAATGGCGTTGATGTTCACATGAAAGTGGATACTGGTGCGCAAGTTGCATTGTTGAACAAGGAAACATGGAGCAAGCTCATGGAACCGAAGTTGATGCAAACGAAAGTGGACGTCAAGGACTGCAACGGCAAGTACATGGTGATTAAGGGAAAAATGGAGTGTTTGATGAAGATCGGGGAGAAAACTCCCAAGAAGCTAGTGGCCTATATGAGCGATGGAGCCCGTCATGATCTGATGGTCATCCCATTGATTCGAGCGCTAGGCATACTCCCTGGAAAATTGGGAAGATTCACACTCCAATGGAAACCCGGAACCGAAAATTCAAGGCACAAAAAGCCATGG